>OMNZ01109020.1:107319-155785 GCA_900303255.1 Lesueurigobius sanzi | reverse complement strand
CCCCCCCAACTTATTGTCTTCCGCACCTTATCTGGCCCTTCATCTTAAACTGGGAATAAATTAGGCCGATAACGATCACGCACTCGCCATTAGTCACAAATGAAGTGGTTAATGCAAAAAAGAGGGGCGGAGATAAGGCTGAGATCTGATGCCGATTCATAAAAGGGGAGACAGATTGTGGTAAAATGGCAGCTAGAGCGTTGCAGATTGGGAGTCGACAACATGGGGTGATGCTAGTACCAAATTAGCTTCTAGTGTGCTCCCTTTTTTTTGCTCGTAGAACTATGGCTGGAAATCGTGATGAGCAATGAAGTGGACATGAAAACATAAATGTATGAGTGTATAAAATAAAATAAAAAAATAATACAAACAATAATTGCCTGTGAGAACTACTCCTAGAAATAATACTGTATGTATGTTTACCATTGTTTTGGTAGACTTACTGTATGTATTACTACAGCCTAGTCACTAAACTTGTGAGAGAAAAAGAGAAGTGGATTTGGCACCAATGTAGCCCTGTAAGTTCTAAGATCTATTTACTTTTCATACATTACATTCTTGCATTTTTATGAATTGATCCATGGTGCGGCGCCTGCCAAAAGACAGACCTGGGTACGTTGAGGATGAATAAGAAGATGGAGATAAGAGCATTGTGTTTGTGTCAGCATTCTGTTCAATCCGCTAACATGTGTAAGTGGTTTACTCATAGATGGTGTAAATGGAGAGTACATGCTCATTCTAGTGTTAGTAGTTCAAGAATGACTTTGTTTTAATCTGTGTTTCAAACAAAGTGAAGACGACAACTACAAAAACTAATTCTACTTGTGCTCCCAGTGATTATAAAGGTGATTCAGTAGCCATATCAGTGCAAAGTGGAGGTAGCATTAGTCCTGTCTGAAGACGACAAACTGGTCGATTGGAGCTCTCTTGAACACAGCCTGTCACTGGGGGCTGGGGGAGCTCTTGTAATGCGCAGAGCTGGATCCACGGCGCGGCCATAAGGGAATAAGTTGGACGGCGAAGAAGACAGAGAACAAACCTGGCAGGCACGTTGAGGCCATGCCAGTCCTGCCTGCGCCACGCGGTGTGGCAGGCCGGCACTGCCAGGAAATGTGGCAAGAGGAGGAAAGATCAAACAACAAGGGCTGCAGATCTCCACCAATCTGCTCTGTATTAATGTGGGAGCCAAGGAGCAGCTGAACCACACGCGCCTGACAATGTGTGACAGGGAGACGTGTGCCTCTACTGTAGGGATGTACTGCATATATGATCAATGCTGCAAAATGGGGCACCATGGGATCAAAATTGTCTTTATGAGTCTTTGAATGCGTTGTTGTATACGCATATAAACTCAACTTTTAAATTGTGTTACTTCTGTCAAACACTGGCCACTTCTGAATTCAAATCTGCAAAGGTGGTCCTATAATAAATCTAAACTATAAAAGGCATATCAAATAGAAACAGAATAGCTTTGCATTTAATGAATTTTTGAAAATGGATAATTTGCTTTTCATGTGGCATATATTTCTGTTTGTAAAAATGGCCACTGTGAAGCCTACCATTATAATATCTCACTTTCATGTCCATACAGAAATACTATATACTAATACACTAACAATAATTATGTGCCTGAGTTTGCAGCGAGGTCCCTCCAGGTTTCGTTTTGCAGTTTCCACATTCGACAAATTTGATAGATTGGGGGGCTCCTGATGCCTGATACAGACACTCCTACCAGCTCCAGTGGGCCGCACACCCAGCCCCGCATCCCGCTCCAAAAACTTGTTCTGTACCGCTGCAATAAAGCAAGCAGACGGCAAATGAGCTCCGCGCTGCCATCGCTCCCTCCCGGACAGATGGCAAAATTAGACAATATGCTTTCCAAAATTATACTGAAATCACATGGCCACGTGTCTCTCTGCCTCCCTGTCTGTCTACCAACACCCCAGCTATGGCCATCTCCTTTAGGCAGCGGGGTGTGGCCATGCCCGGGCAAAGACGGAGTCGAGCAGGCACGTTGTTGCTGTTGTTTTTTGGGGGCGATGCAGAGGCCCGAGCCAACCTCATTGCCGTTGATTGATATGGAAGCTCTACTGTGGGATATAGGGCCAGTAGGAGAGGGAGAGGGAGGGAGGGAGAGGTTGTATAGCTGTTCTGTTCAATGACAATGCATGATAAACAGCCTGCTATTTGGAGTGCACCCGATGAGCCAGTTTGTAGGTCCGCTGAGAGATGTGGGAGGAGAGCAAATGTTTGAGGAGAGTCGACTTCACAACTCCCAGTGCCTTAGGGTATTTTGGGAGAACGTCTTATGACAACATTTAGCCTTGTCTTGTCTGTTTTTGAATACAATCTCCAACCAGACACTGATAATGGTATCGCCTTACTGAGGTGGGAGTCTGCGGACTGGGAAAGGAGACTCTGGTGTTTCAGAGGAATCTCACTCGGAAATCTTGTCAGAGGGAAATTATGTTATTCGTCTGTGCCGCGAGATAAAACAAAAAAAAAAAGTTGGCAGCCTGACTATCTTGTCATATAAATAACAGAGGGGCTATCATTCAAAATAGCCTTCAAAACGAACCTACCCCTTTAACTGTAAAGGCATTTATCGCCTAATTTGGAAGAATACTTAAAAGATCTGTGAATAAGTTGTATTTTCGTGGGAGATAAGATAAAAGCCTGAACACAAACAACTTTAAAACCGACTCCAAGCTCGACGGCACTGATCTAAGTACCAAAATAAAAGTGAGAAATGTCCAGCATTAGCACAAACAGCCAAGTGACCTCAAAAGTGCAGTTAGTCATTATAGTAATAGCAATAGCGGCTGTATTTTATAAGTAAATAGTATTTAGATTAGTACAATAACATTTGTTTTAGTAGTGTAGCGTAGCAGTAAATACTTAATCAAACCATGACTTTTATGGAGAAACATTTTGCATACCTCTTCACATAGGCAGGTCCAACTATGTGCCATTTTCAGTGCTTCTAAACAAACTCCAAGCTTGAGTTGTATGATTGAAGTAGCGGAATAAAAGTGAGAAATGTCTTATAATTAACCACTAGAAGATAAACAGCGTCAACGGGGATAAAAGAGTAGCCGCAGATGGCAGAATAGTCCCACTCTGGACCCAACCATCAATGTAACAGCCAGAAAGTGCTGGGCTCAAACAGTTGGGACTTTGTGGAAGGAAAAAAAATGAATGGTATATATCCAGTAAAATGATCACAACGACAGAACTCGCCTGGGAAGAAACCTCTCGCGTACCCCTTATTTCTGTCTTCTTGCCCCGTACAAGCAATTACGCCCATGTGTTTTTTTTCCATAAAATAATGGGGGGGGGGTGACAGTAGAGGCAGTGGTGGGATGGTGGAGAGTAGGTAGTGGGGGTTACCCGGTGAAAAAGTCATTTTGGCTGCGCGCTCTTCGGTTCTGGTCATGCTCTGTACCGACGCAAATTAAAACCTACTCCCGGTGTGGGCTATGTAAATAATGTGCCGCCTTACCGAGCTGCGCTTTAATGAGCCATGATATGAAAGACATGGCGAAAACCAACGGGAAATAACTGGCCTCTTAAAAGGCGTGGTGCGTGTGACAGGTGACAGGTAGAGACACGGGTGGACGAGGACGTGAACGTGGGGGGGGGGGGGGGCGTTGGCATTCAGGAATAATCTAAAGGCTCCGTGCTGCAAGCCGGGGGAGACTAACCAGCTTTTTAGCCCGCGGCATTTCAAAGAATCCTTGGTGGAGCGAAAGAGGGGAGGCGGGATGATGGGACGGGGTACCGCGCGTGTGTGTCTGCGCTCATTTTTAAGGGGCTACGGTGTTGTTAGGTGAGGAGTGAAAGGAGACAGTTACCATGTCTACTGCCTTGAGACACAGCTCATTGTCGGGCAACTTAAAAAATGTACATAATTTCCCCCCTCGCTGCCACATCCACACACGCACACCACTCAATCCTCTAATAACCTGTCTTCTAAAAAAAACGCTACAAGGATTACCTATCTGTGAATCTGCTTGGTATGCACAATGTGCCGGCGGAATGGAAATGAGCAAGTGTTCAAGATGGCGCCAACCAAAAAAAAAATGAGAAAAATGGAAGCGCATCTGCACAAACCGATTAATCCCCAAACATTGAGAGGAGGGGAATCTCAAGTCATTTACAGTATCACAGAATCCATAATCAAGATTCGGAGCCGGAGTGGCGGTCGGCGGCACGGAGTCAATGCCTGGTTCAATGAGGGCTGGGCCAATGTATAATTTCTTGACAGATGCGCGGATTCGCTGGGAACACAGGGTCATTTCAACATTCACCAGCAGAAAATACAACTTAGCCTTGAAAGGAAACGCACATCCAATTACCAGCCAGAAAGGAAAGCAACAACAGCGCTGATATGTAAAAGGTTGCCCGCCGATATTATTTATAATAACTAATTAATATATATAATATATACATGGAAATGCCTTTATATCTGCTTGTAAATAATCTGTCTAGATTACGACAAGCTGATAATTAATATTTACAGTTCAAAACAAAGATTTGTTGATCAGGTTTATTTATGTTTTTATGACAATGTGTACTTTCCTATTGCAAAAGAAAAGTAACATCCAAAATACATACCAAAATATGAAAGTAAATTGCCATTTTATGCACACTATACATTTTTCCTATTCACCTTATTCTGCCCCGCCCACCTTTATTGTAAAAGCATTTCCTGTTTTTAGTATTTTGATGTACCTCCATATTTAAAAGGTTTTTTAGCTCCATTCACATCATCTTACTTCTTGAGGCACTCACAAAATCTTTCCTTTACAGTACCTTTAGTTCGAAAAGAAGCAGGTCGGAGATCTTTTTCATGTAAAGCCCCTAATGACTGGAATCATCTGCCTGCACCTCTGAGGTCAATAACATCCTGGACACTTTAGATCATCACTTCACACCCATCTGGAAACACCTGTTCATGTTTATAACGCACCATATTTTCCTTTTATCTTATTTTTTCTTTCCTTCTTTTTCTTTTCTTGTCTGTAATTATGGAAACTATAATTTGAATATTCTGTTACCTTAATTATAATTTTACATGATTGTAAGGGAGAGGGGATGTGGGATGTGCGAGCTTGACTGTGTTTGTCTTACTGTATTGTCTCTGTATTGTTATGTTTTGTATGGTATTGTGATTATGTCCTGTTGTTTATATGAAAACAATATAGTTTGTCTTTTATGTTTTGTGGTCCCCCTAGCAAACGAGATGCTTCATCTCAAGATATAAATAAATAAATCTCCATAAATAAATTGAATTGAAAGTAAATAAGTTTGTGTGGCTCAGGTTTAGTTTCAGAGGAAGGACGACATGAAAAAACTGGCCTAAAATTATTTTTTAGCGATATTATCTCTGACTTTTTGTTGTGACTCTATTGTCTAATTGTGTGTGAGGAACTCGAAAGGACCAAAGCTGATGGACATATTCACACAGAGGTTTGTTGTAAATGTTACATGTTTCACCAAAAACTGAAATCAAAGCCAATATCAGCTCAAGTCAGACCTGCAGTTTGACACAAAACACAAAATGGCGGCCCTTTTGGCAACTTCCTGAATAAGGTGAATAAAATAGAGGACAGCTAAACTTTGATCCCATATACTTAACAATAATGTGTCCTTATTCTGACAGATTTATGTGTTTGTATAGTCGATATCTGGGGGAAAACTCCTTTTGTGCAGCGTACTCCGTCTTTAGCAACACTGCATTCTATAGATATTACTGTGCATCTCTAATTGGCTAAATCCCTGTGTACGCATAACATTAATTAGGATGATCTTGTTTATTTTAAAGATTACAGCTTATTCTAACGGGTGACTCAGAGAAGACACATTAGCACCAAACCGCCGTCTTATTCTTATACAAAGTGGGAGGACACTGTTTTTAAAGACGAAAAAGCAACAAATATGGAGATAGGGGTGCAAAATCTGTTGTACGGAGCACATTTGAGCCTGGCCAAGCCTTACTAAACCCATGCCTTTAAAGGGAGATGAGCAGCTCAAAAGGTAGGCGCTTGTCTGATAGACTGGGGAGGTCTGTTGTTGTTGGGCCATCTGACAGTAACTTGTGAGGAGCAGGGAAACAGAGGAACGGGACAGTGGGGTGCCTTATGAATTTAGACTGAGATGCAACATTTGGACAAAAAGACTCGTTCTTTCTTGTGAACTGTCAACACCGAAACCACCACGGAAAAGACCTGGACCAAAATCCATTTGCGGGTAACTTGAAAGAGTGTACAGTCACAACATGTGCCAAATTTGCTTATCAAGGGTTCACACATAAATAGCAGCAACATGCAAACGTGGCTATTATCTGACGTGCTATGAACATTTCAATATTGTTGATTGTAAGATACTCTATATCTGTGCCCCTGGAGAGAGATATAGTTCAGTTTACAGAATTCAGCATAAATTGAATCCATAACAGCCACACCTCAGGCCTTTGTGGACAAAATTACCTTTGTAAAAATCTTAATTACATTTTAGGATTCACTGATTGTCTGTTTAGAAGGAAGTTGCTGGAGTTTGACAGTAAGATACAGTTGTGGCCAAAAGTTTACATACCCTTTCTTTTCTAATCCTATCTTTTTTTCCCCTCATGGTTAGTGGTTGTGCAAAGCCATTACTCTTTTGAAATAAAGCAGAAACTACTGAAATGACCTATACCTCACGTGACCTTCAACAACTGCCAGGAAAATTGCTCAGGAGCGAAGAAACCTCACTTCAGCTACAGGACTCTCTGACAAAATTGGACTCTTTGTTTCGAAATGCACAATATGTAAACTTTTGATCAGGGACATTTGGCTATAGTTTCTAGTTTAAAAGTATAAACAATCACAATAAATGGCTTCACGCAACCACTAACCATGAGGGAAATAAAGGTGTGTTATCATTCATAATATGAAATGTATACGTTTACATATGTACTGTATGTAAACTTGTGGCCACAACTGTAGATGGGACATTCAGATAAGATTCACATCTTTTTTTTTCTTACAGAGCAATGAAAATGCTGCCAGTGAGCTTTTTTGTATTATTATTACAATAAATTTATGTTTTAAGCAGTTTTGAGTCAAACTAGTTTTATTGAACATACTTGAACTCCTCTCTTCCATTCCAGCCACATTGGTCCTCATTGTAAAATATCGCACTGTGAAACCATAGCAACTTTGCGTGACCTTGTAATGCTGAATAAGACTGTAAAATTGATTCAGTCCCCATAATAAAAGAGCACACACATTATCAGCATTCTAATTATAATTAATATGGGCAGCGGCGGCATGGCCATTATTTACGATGGAGCCCATGGTTAGCAAACACAATAATAATCTGCGCCATATTTTTATTGATATGTTGATGAATGGCCTCCTTTCTCACAAAACACCAATGGAACGTCATTGTCGGATCATACACGTGCTGATGAGTTTATAGCTTTAACCCCGCTCAGCACAGATCCCCTCCTTCCTCCTTTTCATTAGGTCTTTGTTTGTATCCGCTCCCGTCCCTGACTCCGAACCTCATTACAGAAAGCTGGGTCAGGTGATAGAGTCAGCTGACCTCCAAAAGGTGAGTTACTGTCCCAAAGAGACACAAATCTATGTCGCCTGGTGAGCATATAAGTGAATAATATTAATTTATCAAATTTTCTTTCTCACACAGACTTTCTTTGATGAGGACAGGCTTAACTTGATATGAATACATTATGTACATCATTACTAAGTTATGGCTTTTAAAGTGAGTCTAAATAGCCTATTACAAACTTGATAGAATGGGTACAACTGACCATCTAGACCTGGATTTTGATATAAAGTAAGTAACACCCTCCTGATCTCAGCAACTAATAAGAATCCCACTGCCATTACTTTGAAGAGGATTTTTCCTCTGAACCCACACACTTTTTTTTTCAATCAGAGGGGGAGGGAGCTCCTGATTGTGAACAATTTGACTTTTGGGTGAATGAGTGTTGGTGGTGATCGGAGGGACCAATGGCACAGACTGGCAGACAGTCTACCCGAGGGCAATATTAGCTTACCACCACCAAGTATGGAATGAATGACTAGTGCCATGTAAAGTGTCTTTCAGTGTCCAGAAAAGTGATTTAAAAACCAATGCATTATTATTATTACTAAAATGTCTCTCTTTCTTCATTTGACAATCTCCTGGACTTCTACTGTAACATCACTACAGAGAGTCATGAGTTACAGAAACATTTTCCAGCCATTTCCGATGCGATCAGCCCATGCCAATCTCTATATATTATAATATAATAGAGGTAAGCATCGAGTTCAAGCATTATTCCCTCTCCCACACAAACATTTTAATCTTCCATTATAATTTGTTTGTACATTTTGTTGAGCGAAAGATAATGCAAAATTTCACAATTTCTGACAAATGATCTGGTCTTTTGTAAAAAATCTGTGGATTGCTCCTATAATAGTGTACAGCTGGCACGGAACATAACAAAATGTCTCTGTCATTTGGTTTCTGAGAGATGCAGAGTCCTCTCATTCCAATAAATATCTGTTTGGTGGTGAGCACAAAGAGCGGTTGCCTTTCAGTCACAGTCAGTAAAATAAAACGACACCAACCTTTATATCTGGGTTATCCGTTTATAATGAGGTGTCTGTGTATCTTATGCCATTTCCTCTGTTTGATAATCATGGTCCATCCCCGCTAATTTTGCAGAGAGTAAGGCAAAAATGCTTATTTGTGCCTATCTTTTCCTTATTAATTCCCCTCACAAATCCTTGATTATTTTCCAATGCTTGCCTCTGATATCTGGCTGTGTTTGTCTGTTCCACTCACTTCTCCACTGCGCAGTCTGCCGTCCCTCTCAATCGCCTGTTTTGTTTCCCGTTTTAATGAACAGTTGGATTCTTTTATTTCTCTACAAGTGCTGGATTTGCCTTATCACCCCCGTCCCTTTGAGGGTTGCCAATTGGTTTTATCCATGGATGTATCATTTCTTAGGCTTCCTCTTTTTTCCCGCACAAAGAGAAAGAGCCACTCCGTCAACAAGCGTCTCCGGAGCCACAGATTAAAAACCTCAACATCACCTAGCTTCCAGCGCTACTCCCAACTGGTTTGTGTAAAACTCAATTAAACTTGTCCCCTCTGAATTTCACATTACAGTACATTAAAAGGGAATTCTTCAAGCGTGATGACAAAGCGCAAACCTAGCTTCAGAGCTGGTATTTAGGAGCCAAAGTCTTCAGGGTTTTAGCCCCGTGCCGATGCAGAAACGCACTAAACAGCGAGACAAAGACAAGGTTTCTTTTGACTCGGGAGAAAAAACAAACTTTCTTATTTGTTTTGCACGTACTGGAGTGACTTTCGCTGCTTGAAGTGGTGCACACAAACAACAAGGTCCTAGTCAATCAATTAGCTCCCTTCAATAGGTAAAGGGCACCTGTTTGATCATTAAAGGAAGGTGCTTTCAATGGTAACGTGATGATACTTGTCAACCCAGTGACATTAACAGGTTTTGTTAAATCCAGATGTTCGGCTTTTGAGGGGCTTTTTATCTCCATTTCAGCACCTTGGTAGTCAATAACAAATTATTCCACCGCCTTCATACAATCTGTCTGAGTACAAGAGCAGCACTCAGTCAAGCAGAGGAACACTGAAGGCCGATTTGTGTGTTAACTTCATTCACATATAATGCGCGCTCCAGCTACATCTGATTGTAGCGGGGGAGGTGTGTGTTAGATGTTGTCTCTCTATCTGGAGTTGAACTCTTTTGTAGTTTGCGTTTTCCTGTGGCGTGTGAGAAGGAGCGTGGCAGTCAATGTGAAGGGTTCCCTGCTGAAGACAGAGAAAGGAGCTTGGCTTTGCTTCAGCAGGTTTGAGCTTTAGAGTGAATCTGGAGATACAGGCCCTCCCTGCGCATCTCTCTTGTTCTCCGCCGGACCAGCCCTCCCCTCAGCGCAGGAATTTAAGGGCAGCTTTGAAGCGTCTTCTCCGTGTTCTTCCACAGAGTGTGGTGTGGTGTGGTGTGTGTGTGTGTGTGCTCTCAAAGGTGTTCTCGTGCTGAGATTAGTGGATGAGGTGCAGTCTGTGTTTGGGGCCAAACATGCCCCTCCTTTGACACCGGGGTGGACTCTGACACAGACTGGGCTGTGGACCAAGATCCCTCCCTGTTGACTCCTGCTTCCTCCTGGTCCTCTCCAACACATGACATGTGTCAGCCACAGATCTGTGAGAGCATAGTTCAAGGTCAGGTCCATCCCAGAGCAGACAGAACCGAACTATCCCTCAGACCTTCACAAGTTCATCTCAAACATTCAGTACATTTCATGCTGTAATGTGAATGAAATACAGTCAAATCTCCATTAGCCAGTGATGGTCCCTCCTACACTGCTATGGATACGGCCATATTCTGTTTAATTTGATTTTTGCAGGGATTTAAATCCCATGTAATATTCATATTTCCTATTTGAGGGCACAATAGCTGCCGAGGAACTAAAGTGATTATACATAGCCAAAGTCAAACTCTTCGGCTGCGGCTACTCTTTACAGTTTAATAAATCAACACAGGACTGTGTGCACAGTTTTGTGAGCCTATTGGAAATATTTGCTCACAAAACATGGTAAAACAATGTTGAAACAGTAGATACTGTTACATGTTAATAATGTGCCGCATTTATATTCACTGGGTTGTGTCTGTTTGTTCCTGCACTGAGGTAGAACTTTAATTAACTCCAAGTTTGGCCATTGACAAAATATTATTCAGTCCAGCCGCCTTTGTGAGGTCAGGTTAGCCCAGACACGATGGAGAAGGGGCAGCGTGTAATTATTTGGCACTTACAAAGCCCTACACTTCAGATTTCTGAGGACGGTGAGCAGAAAATCTGTTTACTATAGAGCCGGGCTCCTCATTCTTCTGTGTGGAGGAAGCCTCTGAATAATTCATGGTGAGAGCCATAGGCATATGCAGGGGAAAGTGTTGGAGAATATCACACCAAAGATGGCATCCTCCATTCTGTGCACTGTGCCCACGTGCCCACAGACCTCACATAATGTAATTGGATAAAAGTCTGATGCTGCATATTGAAGAGCAACATAAAGCTGCGATATTGTGCAGTCACTGCAATGTGCTAATTGTCTCCAAAGCTACAGAAGATTGCATGGCTTATTGTCTTTGTAAATTTATCTCCAACACCTCATTACTTTTTTGTGCAGTTACAAGAAATAAGTGGAATAAATTTACTTAGAACAACTTGTGATCAAAAAGCATGACCTCTCCCAAACAGAGCGCAGAGGGGGAAGCGACAGCCGCTCCTAAATGAGAGTGTCATTGTGTGGATCTGATGCAGCTGAAGATGTTTTGTTTCCATTTTACTTTTGTTGACAACTTGTCACATGGGTGCGCTGTTGAGTGAATCCCTGTCAAGTGTGTTTTACATATCAAACCTGCCAAGTCTTTCATTTAGAAGGACGTCATCTTTCCTGACAACATTTTATTGACAGCCAAAGCCCCAGAGATTAGACACATGGCTCTAATTAGTCTCTTCCCTTCGTTATTTACCCGCAGAATGGCTCTGGAAGGGAAGCGCGCCTCACAAAGCCAGTGGGGACTATGATGGATGCAGTGGCCGTCTAACTGTAGAAACCAGTTGGTGGACTTGCTTAATTCCCCGACATGAAATATTACCTGCATCTCTTGAAGGAGCAGGCCGGCGTGGATGGTGACAGAGATAGCATTCATCCTTTTGATATAACGGGAAAAAAACAAACAAACAAAAGCTGCTGGACCCCTGACCCGACCAAGAAAGTACAAGTGATAAGTCTTATTTCTGTCCTCGACTCAATAACATCTCTTTACCTTGAGCCACTGTTTCACCTTGGCCACTGTGCCTTTCTGAATAAGGCAAGACACTGCAGATGAATAGTGAAAATATATAGATATGAGAAAAAAAATGTATACAACTTTGTGTCATTTAGGTTTTCATGAGTAAAAATGCGATAAAAGCGATTTCGACTTGGCTGGCTAGAGGCTGCCAACTCCCCCCTACAGGTCATCTTTCCAATATTATATTGTCACTCAAGAAAGAAAGAAAGTAAAGCTATGAAGGTGATAATGCTTGCTGTTGTTGCCAGCGACGAGCCTCAATCTTCCAAACAGAATACGACGCGGTCTAAGACACTGCTGTGCGCGTCAGGAAGCAGTCGTTCTAAGCCTTGTCCGCCATGATCAAACCGGGATTTACGAAGCATCGTAACTCCCGACAACATCCAGCGGCTTATTAATTTTATATATTTCTGTCCATTCGCAGATATTTCCAGCCTTGACAGTTACTCAAGATAAGCCAAAAGCGCGCTGACAGGATGGAGTGCGTGTGGATTTTTCACCATTCGCCTTCAGTTGAATAGGTTTAACAGGAAACCTTGAGATGGCTGTGGGGTGATTTGTCTCGGCTTTTTGTCTTCGCGGGTAACCTTCCTGTTCGCAAGAGACCCCTTAAATCAGTCCAGCGCCCCCTTCTCCTGAGGCCCGACTGGGCGGAGGGGGGAGATGAGAAGTGTGCCCTAATGTATGGTGGGTTGATGGATACATGTGTAAGTGACTGTGTAATGTAGAATTTACATTTTAGATACAAGGACTTTTCTTCATTACAGGTATTATAAGTGCAAAATTAAACATACAGATTAGATTCATAAAAATAAAAAAGTAAATCACAGTGCACATTGTAAACAACTTTATTGATTAAGTATTAAGTATTGAGACTCGAGAGATAAATGTGAACTGCTAAATCATTTCATTAATAGGAAAGAATCCCATACAGCATTTGCCATAGCATATTGTACTTCAAAATATATAATTCATAAAGTTTAACCCAAAATACTATCAACTGTATTATGTATATATAGACGGGAGCAACGAAAAGGTTAACGCCTCCTTTTCAGTGACACCAGCGGCTGCGTCACATTTACGTCTGAAAAATAACACAGAGCGGACAGTTAATGTCTAAAGTGGGCTAAAGTTAGCAGGAAGTTAGCATGTTCGGACTTCAGTATAAAGTGTTTAGTCGTTCATAGGTCAAAAATAAAGCAATGTTGAAATATAAAAGGCTGCAAAATTACTCACAGTTATATGGGCATTTAAATTTGATCAAATTAAGCCACTTTGAACGACTAAACACTTCATATTGAAGTCCGAACATGGACTTCTGCTAACTTTAGCCACTTTAGAACATCCACTGTCCGCTCTGTGAATCTTCTACAGCAAAAAAATCTCTTGATTTGTTTACCTCTTATATCAGACAAATATACAAAACGCATAAATTGTTACTTTTCAGACGTAAATGTGAAGATCTCAGACGATGTTTCCCCATTGATCTCAATGGACGCAGCCTCTGGTGTCACTGAAAAGGGCTTTTCGTTGCTACCCTCGATATTTACATACACATATACATCAGAAGTTTTGTAGTGCTTACTATTTTGATTAAACATGATGCTTTATTGCATCAAGACATTTTTTAGGCTCTTTTGCTGTTAGTTGTTGTTGTTGTTGTTGTTCATACACTGTCCGTACTCATTCTAGAGTTTTGCTCCACGATATCCAAAAGAAAATTGTATTTGTTGCTTGTTTTTTTTGCCTAAAGGAAGATGTAGCATCGTGTCTGAAATTATAACAATGAACTTTTTCTGCATTTCTTAACAAAGTAATTGCTAAAACATAGAGGAGATTTTCCTTGCTTTATAATTTGGGCAAAAGTAAATATTTGATAAGTATTAAAATCATAAATATTTAACAGCTGTAATTTCATGACTAGAGGTGCATACGAACAAAAGCCTTTTGCAAATGTAACATTTCTTGGAGGTGACAAGGAAAGGAACTTGTCCAGACAATATGACAATAAGAAAGGTATGGATGAATTAGATTATAATATAATGTTAACGTCACAGAATTAAGCACATAACTGCACATTTTTCATATTAAAGGATATTTTATTACCCAAACTATTCCAGTCTGTGTGATTTGACATTCGATTGTGATTAATCCTATTCGGTTGTATTAGCTTGAAGCAAGTATCACCTCCATTTGTAAGAAAAGGCTGGGAAAGAAAGATGCAAATGTCAATCTATAAATGATATATTCATATAGTGTATATGACGACACTATTACGTATACATTACACTGTTTGTGAGCACTAATGCTAATTCCAACAAATGCCCTACAACCTATGACATACATGCACCAACTCTGATGTTGACATTTACACGCAGACATACAAAGACCTGTTCCAATATGAGCGGTGCGACAAGATAATACCGGCTTTTGGTCAATATTGGTTTTGATCTAACGCTGCCCATCGTAAAGAGACTGTAGCTCTTTCCGTTACAAAGACATAATTTCATATCAACGGCGTCTTGACACACCAGAAACACAGCCGGATGAAAGAGCGGGGCTCAGTGACAGAGGCAGCTCAAACTCTCCTGGCGCGGTCTCTTCACTCCCTGACAGCCATGCACAAGCCATGCCCCAAACTGACAGGCCCTGAGCAGATAACTCCCCTAACCTCCTCAACTCTGATCCCCTTTTATGTTGCCTTAAGTAGCTTAGAAAACAAATTTACGGATAACCATATTCCAAGATATGTTTCCATGCATATATTTTCCTATTTGAATGCATGTAGGTTCATGCGGCTCGACTAAAATGCCTTTGAAGTTTATCATTTATTTATTAGTTATATGCTTATTTCAGGTTAAAAAAAAAAAGAAAAGAAAAATGGGACACTGATCAAAGTGTGTCTATATACTGTAGATGCTAAATTAAGGTTTCTTATTGTATGTTTTACTCAGTGAGGGAACTCAAAAACAGGACCGTTGTTGAAATAAAAAAGCATTGTACAAACCGTAAAAGGTAAAGAGCAACTTATTTTAAAATACTTAAAATTCTGCACAACCCTTTTCAACAAATCTTCTCCAAGCAACCTAAGCCTTTATTGGGTCTGAATCAGTGCCATCCTCCTGCTCCTCCAGCCTCTCGCATCTGTCCTAACCCCGGCCAAAGCTAACTGGAAACAGTGGCTATCACAGCCAGCAGTGTCTGACTAAGACCCTATAGTGCATGGCCGTGGCTGGCTCTGCCATAGTGACTGAAGCACGCAGAGGCAAGGAGGAAAGGCAGGAGGATGTAATCTCCAGGAGCTGTTGATACAGGGAAACACACAGGGTTTGGGTCAAAGGGATTAAAATGGTGGAGGTGCTCGCTTGTAAGAAGAAGAGGGGCTGAGGGAGCAGCGGGCGAGCCACCCCATAACATAGCGCACTGGAGAGATTACAGGAGGAAAATGGCGCAAGGGGGAATCCTGCATGTAGAGGGGAAGAAGTGACTCCGAATGGCATTGGAACACAGCATTAGCCGGACACTATTCAACTGTATGCAGGCTTAGCGAGCTCGGGGCATCAGGAGGAGCGGCCATGTTGGAGATGCGCCTCTTTTGGAGAGTTTCATGTTTGCAGTGGTCAGTGTCTGTAGTAAGTGTTATACACAGGGGAGAGCAGTGAACCAGTGGTGACTTTTAAAAGCACTTTTGTCTTTGTCATCCTCTGTGTGATGTCTCTGTCTATCAAATTAATGGGACAAGGAATCTGAAATTAAGATTTTAGGAGAGCAATTCTCCACAATAAAAAAATGTATGTTATGGTGTGGATAGACCTTCATCACAAAACATACCAGTGATGTTATGTTTCCTGATGAAGGTATATCTACAGACCTACATCAGAAAGGTGTGTAGACATACAGACCTTCTCATGGTGTACCTTTATGAAAGTACACCATGAGACCATAGCTTTTCTAAAAATTACATATTGCCCAGTTCTATTCCAACATCGCTGGAGAGAATTGGTTGTATCTTTTGCATATCCACACATCGAAACCTGATGTCACAGTGTTAACATGAAAACTACCTGTCATGTGTACTGTGGAATGTGTGGGCCAACCCGCTCCTAGTATAGGCTGGCGAGTTGAGCAATGACAGATGGGTCTCCACTGTGTGCACAGGGGAGCACAATAGAGAGGCTTTGACAGCGCTAAGGAGAAACAGTGCATGTATCCGAGCTCTCCTCTCCTCCGCTGTCTCCTGCCTCTGCCTCCCCTCTCCTCCCTCGGGTGTGTGCAGAATGGATGGCCCTGTCTGACCCAGGCGACACTGATGTCTGGTCCTCCACACTGTACAATACCTACAGCGCGCCTGTCTCCCTCTAATATACACAGTTACACATAGGAACACACAGAGGAGACAGGAGTCGTCTCTGTCAGCCTGCACCAACAGGAAGAGGTCAGCAGAGTTCAACAACTCAACCTCAGCTGCACCTAAAGGGGGCCGCACTGTCATAAATGCTTTCAATACACAGGATACATAAGCAGTTCATCAGTACGAACAGCAGAGGTAACAGTGTCAATCCACTGTGTGTGATAACGGCCATTTTAACTGATATATTCCAGCAAATGAATGAATATTGTAAACAAAACACAAATATTGATATAAACTCATTACCCTATCTGCTAAGAATGAGGCTGCTATGAGCTCATAACGAAAACATTTCAATACAATCACAACTAATTTAGTCCGAGAAGGAGTGGGGGAAGCAAACACAATTTAATCCCACATCTTTTTTTCTGTACTTCATCTCAATAACCTATCGAGCTTCCTCTTAATGATCATTTGAGCAACATGCTCTAAATACAAGTTCACAATACAAATTCTACACCCCAATGAACATCTGGTTCACAGCACACAACAGAAGCATAAGCATAAGCAATACAAACCATACTATGCTACTAAATCCACCCATTTACGCTGCTGTCCTTGTGTTGTGCTAATTGCTGTTTTACTACATTTTTTTTTTTTTACCTTATTCTATTTTTATGCATGCCTTATAGTAACTCTTATATATTCTTCTGATTCTGACATCAATGGCAACATTTTGATCTCACTTAAATATATTTTGGTTGATTAGAACTGCAAAAGTGTGGCATGCAGCTATTGCCAGTTCCAGGCCTGGACAAATGCGAGAGCAGCTGGATATGACATCATACACAAAAATGAAAAAGCATGCAACATGGAGCTGCATTAGTACCATTCAGCCTCGTGCTGAGGATTCACAATTGCTGTGTCTCCACACTCATGTGATCTCCCTCATCCTTTTGAAAATATTACCAGTTTAAACCACACTTACAGTAAGCACCTCATTGTTGAACCTATACCTATTGCGTCTACCTAGTGTGTCCTTACCAGTGGCATTGGTCTATAAGAGCTGAGATTCCCCAGCAGATTGCATGATAAAGCAGCCCACAGATAAGGCACTAGTGGTAGAGGTGGCTCGCTCCGGTGTAGCTCTATGCAATGAGAAAAGAAAAAGTGTGATATCACAGTGATAGGCCGCTCTAAAGACTACGGGCCCTGTGTTTTTTTTCATGCAGCCGGGTGTACAATCAATAAAATGGATTAGCTGCAAAGGTATGTATAAAGGTTATCGCCCGGTCCTCCTGCATGAACACAGTGGCGACCCCGCAAAACAATTTTGTAATGTGTCAAGCTATTTCTTCTGAGGAAATCTGATTATGTTTTGCACCACCTAAAATTGATTTGCTGGGGCATTCATTATCAAAGGAAAAATAGGTTCTACTTGCAGTGCCTGTGGTGCTATTGTAGTGGCTCTATTCTCCCAGTTACAGCCCTATCACTGTGTACACCGCTGTTTTTCTTCCTCTGGTATGTTCCTTTGTTTTGTTTTGTTTGTACAGTGTAAAGTGTAAATTGTATAGTGTAAAGTCCCAAATTTTTATCTGTTAAAAAGGAAAGTTGTGAGCTGGCAGCAACATGGCTAGAGCTTTGGTGTTCACTGAATCAAAGGATTTCTTAGTTAATTTGCGTATCACATCATCGTCCTATAGGATCTATTTTTAGCTTTTAAAACACCTGAACGCGCCGGTTATGTTTATGGAACAAGGCTAAGCTATTTTGCATAGAACATAAAGAAGTTCTGTGTGTGAACTGTCAGCTGTGTGAATTAATGTCAGAAGATTTTGTCTCTTCATCTGCCCCAGGCTGTGCATTGTGGGGAGAATAAATTAGCTCCCAAGTTGTGTCTCTACTAAACTTATTCTCCAAAAGTAGTGCTTATTTTTTAAACCTAGATAATAATGAGAGCAACAACTTTGATCTGTGGACAGCAGGTTGCAGATTTTTGGGGGGATTGAGGCCTCAGTTAACCTTCTACAATGAGGCAGGTGTGTATCTTTTGGTGACAAGTTGTACCAGTTGTATTTTCACACAATACACAGCGACAGAGTTTGATAACATGTGCCTAACTGGATACTAATTCCACAAAAATAATGCCCATTCATATTACTGTCCCTTACTCAGCTTAATATTATCAATATAAAATATAATATCAAGCTAAAGTGGACTCTAAAATGCTATTTCTCCACAGGGTTTATACAGGTAGCGGCAAGTCAAATTGAATGCTTTTTAATGCCATTTTAATGCCCAAATATTACATATTTAATACTACAAACGCCACAAATCAGTACATATTTAATGTTCATTTCCATATTCAATAGAAAACTTGATACAAAGGACAATGTTTGACCAGAAATACAATATGATTTCTGCCAAAACTTCAGTTTAGACCCTAATTTAGTATTTTTGACAAACTTATGCTGTAAAATTAGTTGAGCAATGTCATTATTTCCCAAGAACATTTGATTCAATGCCAGTTTGAATTCTATTTAATGCTTTTTAATGACTTTTAAAGCCTTATTTTTGACACAATTCATTTAATGACTTTTAATGCTTTTCAATGCCCCGCGGAAACCCTGTCTCCATTAAATCCTACTCTCTTGTCCTGGGTGCTGCTCTCCTCAGTTGCACTTGCACTCACCACAGTCCTGCGTCAGATCCAAAGAGACTTTTAGCGCTTGCTCCTCCATCACGATGACGGACGATCTGAACAGCCCTCCACCTCCCCAGACGCCTCCTCTATCTCTCCCCCTGCATCTCCCCAACTCGCACACACTAACCCTGACCCACCTACAGTCCGACAGAGCCGCACCCGCCCCCCCCCTCCCCACCCCCACCCCCTGAAAACACCGTTCAGGAAGGCCCCACTTTGCAGCTCTCAGCCTTTGTCTCTCATTATCCGCCCATACGTACATCTCCGCACACGCACACGCTCGCACTCCCCCATGCAAAAACCCGACCGAGCATATCTAGCGTGCGCATGCAGAGGGACTTGCTCACTCTGACCAATGGCATCCAGCCGTCCGGTTTTTTATCCCGTGACCAATTGACAATGCTTTTCACACCCACTTACCAGAAGCAGCAGAGACGGGGGCAGGTTGGCTGGAGCACACTCGGCCTAAAAGCGGCGCGGGGACTGGGAGGGGCTTTTAAAAGACACACAAAATGGACTCTCTAATTACGGACTCAAGATCCGGGAGTAGATTAAGCGGAGGAGAAACTTACAGAAGGCTTATTTTCATTCCTCCGACGTTTTCAATGAATATAAAAGTGGTCATTGATTATGCCGTAAAGGAGAGCGAAGCCAAGTAGTGAAATATAAAGTACATATAATCACATTAACTTACAGTGATTAATGTAATAAAATGTGATCTTTTTCCCTACATCTGTATTGAATACGTTCGCAGTCAGGGACATGCTTCAAATGTTAAGAAGCGGCCCTCAAAATCCACTTAACTGGTTCAAAGACATCAGTGAACGCCACGCAGATAAGTCATAAAACATGCTCATATAGAGGGCAAATATGGAGAGACGATATTAGTGCAAGAGGGGAATTAAAGTCATAAAAATCTATGGTATCAATACGTGCACCTTCAAAAATAGAATCCGGGCGCGTTTTAAAGCTGATTAAGCTAACAAAAAAAACATATTAGTTAGAGAATATCATGTACTTCCTGCAATGTTGTGGAGAACTCCAGGTTTAACTTTACTCGGCTATAAACCTGTATCCAAAGGGCTAAACACCTTGACTTATGTGTACTTTTGCTCTCATCTCTCTGCGATGGCCTCACTCCAGATCTCCACTCAGCCTCTCAGCGTGATCAATACCGCGGCATTTTTCATCATTGATTATGCAATTATGGAGAAGTTAAGTCAGTGACAGGCCCTTCATGTCGATGTGTTAAGCAGACAGCCAAAGAAAGAGGAGGAGGAGGGAGGAGGATGTTTCCCTTCGCGCACACACGTATTTACCCCTTAAAAAAAAAAAAAACGGTGCTTAAAGTGCACTTGCTGTAGTCCAGGTACTCCACTCAGACGATTATGAAGCCACGCTTGTGCAGTACATCACTCCTATTAGCCACACCGGAGCACAATAGTATCATAATTAACGGCCGCAGCAGGATTGAGCACTGCCCTGACATGGAAAAGTGGGCCTACTTAAGCTCTAGAAGCCATTTCAAAATGTAGAGAGAAAGCCACCTGCAACAGGGACAACCCACTATTACAATGTGTGTGGCAAAAAAAGAATACAAAGAACGGCTGCTACTGTATGTACAATTTCAGCAATTTGTTAACTGTTGTGTTTATTGCTTGTATGTATTATTGTTATGCACGTGTAAAATGAAGGGAAAAGGGACATTAAAGCACTAATACTGGAATGTATGGGTCTAAATCCTATAAGTGACCCAGGTATGGCAATGGTGAGAACAAACCAGTGAAGGAGCTCAATCAATTTGTGCTTAGCAATCCTGGCCACCACAACAAGAAGCTCCTGCACCACCTTCTGACAACCACTGCCCTAAATGTTTTAAACGCCCAATATCCATCCTCATAACTGCCTATCACTTCTTTGTGCATCCCCTCCGCGTTTTGTTGCATTTTGTCTTAAGCTTAGACTCGGCAGAACACAGAAGGATCCATATACGTGTCAGGAGTCATTATGTGCGTCTGTGGTATTTTTTCCGCTGTTTGCAGAATGTGTTGTCTTCCGCGCCGCGCAACGTCTCGCGCTGGGATGCCGGAGAACAATGCACATGAAAGGGTGTCGGGAGGGAAGCGTCTGGGGATGAATGGAGCAGCGTGGAGCGAGTGTGCGCCTGTGTCTCCGTACATGTCCATGTGCCTCGCGCCGAGACGCGAAAGAAAGAAAGAGAAGGCAGCGACGCCCTTTTGAATAGCTGGGAATTAATGCTTGTTGTGTCTTTCGGCCCCGGCGTGTCGCACAAACGCTCCTAAGCGCGTGTGTGGGATGGCTAAGTCCGCTCAGATGGCTGTGTGATTTGGATTTTGCCGTCCTTAACCCGTTCCACTCTCTCTCTCTCTCTCTCTCCTCCTCCTCTTTCCTCTCTCCTCCATAATACCCCCTTTACAAATTCTCCTCAGTCGCTAATGTGCAAGCTTTTCGCTACAAGACGGCCTTACAACGAGCCTGCCAAATGCCTAAACCGCCGGCATCCACACGCTTTCGCCCCTCGCACTCGCGGCCTGACCAGACTTATCGTGTGGCTCGCTGCAATCAATTATTGTTGCAGTGCAATCGTTAATAATTTCCTAATGAAAACGATTCTGTTGATCTCCGTTGTCTTTTAATTAAACATAATTAGTCGTCGGCTCGGAGCTGTGGCGGGGGACTCCTTTAGGGTACAATTTTGTTTTAATACACTGATAATGAAATTTTTACATTGTGTGGCGTGTTTAGTTATTATTCAGTCACACTATTTCGCTATGTTCCCAGATAAGATATAATAAGCCGTGCACCTCCTGTCGCCGCAGTCATTTTGAAAGAGCAGGGTTGAAATGAACAATTAAACGGTGAACTGTAAGACTCCTCTGGTTGTTCCCTGTTCGGAGCTACATGCGGCCAGAGCGAGGAGCTTCATACAAGGAAGAGCTGGAAGGAAATGGATATTTGCAATCAAGTACTTTTACGTAATACATTTTTGCACATCTTACACTGGGGAACCGGGTTTTGACAACAGATCACACACATAAGATCACACACATAAGGACACACCCAGGGAGACTCCAAATCTGAACTCTTCTAGTGTGTAACCAGCTTTAGCTACATACTTTTACTTGATTGAATGGAATATAAAGTGTCCTTTATTGCAGTGTCGCTGTCAAAGTTTACTATTAAGACTTGCACACATGCAAATAACTTAAACCAATCGCATTCATGAAGTTTAGTCAGTAGTGTCGCTGATAATGGTGGTGGCAGGACAGTAAGTAAATAGGAATAGGGCTGGTACCGTAAAAAATGATGCCAGTATGGTATTAAAAATACGTAGCAACAACTGGTACCAACAATATTTTCCTTTAGGTAGCACTTTTTGATGCCTGGCAGGTCCTGAGACAGCACTAAAGAGAGATACTTGGTATTTCATGGAATAAATTACCATTATTGTTCTGTTTTATGGTTCTAGATGACCAATAACTTAGTATAGGTATCGAAAAAAAGTATTATTCAGGTGCTGGAATCATAAAACAAGTAACTGGTATTAAAAAAAAGAGCCCTATCCAGGAACACTATTAGAATGGTGTGATAGATTGGGAGATCAGGCCAAAACTACCCATTTACTTGAATCATAGATTTTGACACCTCCCATCTCTAGACAAAACCTTTTTCCCTTAGTTCACAGCCTCCATGTGTCCGAACAGATCACGCTGGTCCATGTTATGCCTCAGAGGTCCGAGGCTGTGTGGACCAGTGGACAATAGCATGAAAAGAGAATCTGATTGAAGGGACTTAGAGAATATGAAATAACACTGCAGCCAGTTGGTTAATTCTTCACTATGCAGGCTTATGTAAAACGGCCTAGTTACATTGGTCAATTTAGGCTCGAACAAAGGGCTAAGTTGCTCCGGAGACTTATTGGACATGCTGTATCTGAATGTGGTCTGGCTTAAGCCGCTTATAGTAGAAAAGTTTAGGTGACCTCTGTATAATTCTACATATAATGGTCACAGTCGGGGAGTATAGTGTCTGATATCAGGTGACAATGGGCTAGTACAATGTAGGGTCAAACCAAAGAGGAGGAAGAAAGGAATATGCCAAAATCTGTACTTAAAAACTGAAAATGTGTATTTGTGAGTTTAGTGCCAACTGAAATTAATTTCCTTAATCAATCTGACAGAATAATAAAAGTTTCATATGAGTTTGCAGTGTATATTCATGTGTTTTGTATGTGTTATGGTGTGGGGGGGGCACTGTTGTGGGTATGGGAACGTGCCGCTATATTGCCTACCTTTTTTGGCCCTTTTTCCGTAAATTGTTTCCCCCCAAACGAGCAAAGACCCGTAAATTCATGCATCTGACAACCTCCTATGTCCGTAAACAATGCATCCCATTTCCCAACTCGCCATTATCAAGAAATCTAAGAATAATCTGTAGTTTTTACCCAGATTTTTTACCTATAAACTCCAATGTTGTCTTTCTGCCCGGCTTTTCTGTGATGTCTGGCCGTGCTAGTAGCGGACTCGGGAGGCTCCACCCACACCCCCGGCTTCCGTGCTCGCTGTGGCAGCCTTCCTACTCGTCGCTGCGTAGCCCCTCGAGGCTCCTCGTGCTGGCGACGGCCGGGTATGGGCCCGACACGCCAGCGCCATCTATTTTCAGGGCTAGTTGATCCGGCAGGTGAGTTGTTACACACTCCTTAGCGGAAAATGTCCTTTTTACATCCCGACCTTGAGATTTCCGTAACTTGCCGAAAATGGCTAAGTGGCACCTACCCATCCAAAAAATGTCATGTGCCCTTCCTCACCTTTCTGAAAATGGTGTCTGGCCTTGAGACGAGCACTAGCGCAAGTCTTGTGATGTTACTAACACAGTAGTTTCCTAAAAATAATGTCAGGGCTTAAAATAACTAGTTCCATCTGTAGCAGTAGATGATGCTAGGGTGGAAATAGCTTTGGTACCTAAAAGTGTAATAGTGTGTTAATTACAATAGTGAGCAATATTTGTCATGCCCTACCCTAGCCCAAAACGTAACCCAGTATAGTTTAAAATATAGTTTAGTTTTAGTTTACAGTAAATCGCCAGGGACCCTTCGCACCCATCACACAGTCTCTTCAGGGTGATGCCTTCAGGGAGGAGACTGCGGAATCTACGGGTCAGTTCCAGTCGACTGAGGAACAGTTTCATACACAGGGCCATTGGGAAGCTGAACTCCCTCCCCTCCCTCCCTCCCTCCCTCCCTCCCCTCTTTCCCCCCCCCCCCCGCTCCACAATCAAGGATGAGAGAAACATAATTTCGAACCATTCACATGGTTTGACAAATAAAGAATCTTGAATCTTGAATCTTGAGTATAAATAGTGTCAATTACCAGGAAACATGGTTGGCGTTTTCTTGGCGACTGTATTATTCCCTACTATTACTATGCTCTAGAGTAAAATGCTACCATTCAATCTTTTTTTTTTTATCTATCTCATCTTTGAAGCCGACAGCGTCTTATTAACAAATGCTGTTCCGTACTTTCTGAAGTTTCTTAAAACATACTCAAAATGCTGCTTTGCCTATCATCAATTAGACAGAGGAGCAGATTGCGCAGGAGTCCTCCCATCAGCGTCTCTGTTGATGCTTGTATTGAAGTGATGCGACACCAATGACACACATCTCTCTTCTCCCACTCGTCAGCGGCGTCCCAGCTGCATTGTTTATCAATCTGTTGTTTGTGTGCTCCCTGTCTGTCACTGCCTCCGTCTCTCTCCCCGCGCTCGCCTCTGCATTACTGTAACATATAATTATTCCGCGCACTCCTCTCCCTATAACTTGAGCGCTTCAAAGAGACTGTCTGTCGGGGTGCGCAGGCAGCAGCAGTGCATTGTGGGAGTTCCAGGTGGATTTCTCGATAATGAGTTAGCACAGTGCTGGAGTGGAAAGTTCTAGTAATGGCTGGATGCTGTGAGTTTAATGTAAAACAAACAGGGCCCCGCTGACAGGCTGGGACACACAGATACTGCACTCTCCCCTCGCACTGCAGGCCGCTCCCATTTCAACACAGAAAACTCCTGGAAGAAAGTATATTAATAAAGTGGCTAAGTGATAGTTCAGAGGACTGCGCTTTACTGTATGACCTCCAAATCAGTACTGTGACAATGCACTTCATTTCAAAGTTAATAAAATGAGAAAAAAAATAGTTGTACACATCATATATTTTTTTCATTGGAGGAAAGTGTGAGTTAAAGTTGCTCAATCTTACAAAAAGTAAAGGTAAAACCAATAGGATTATTAATCTTAATAGTTTTACTCATAACTTGAAAAAGTACATTTTAGATCATCAATCGTGCCAGCATTGAGGAATTTATTGAAAATTGTAGGGAATGTTTAGTTTTTTGTATACACTTTTAGGAATAGGCAGGAGACTTCGCACATCACAAAGGACGGGTGCGTAGGATGAAGATAAAACCCAGGCAGTGAAACAGAAAAGAAATCCCGCACACCATCAATCCCTGCCTAGATTTATTAGGTTGCAACCTTTCGATCCAGCAGGGTCCTCTTGCTGAGGAAGACCCTGCTGGGTCAAAACGTTGCAACCTAATAAGTCTATGCAAGGATTGATGGTGTGAAGGATTTCTTTTCTGTTTCGCTGTATACACTTTTAGAAAAAATATTTAATGTATCGTATATAGTGATTTTATTGTAGATTAGATTTGTGGATTATAATTGTAATGTTTTTGTGTACTCACCTGCTCAGGGACTGCAGATGGAAAATAGCTACTCAGATAAATCTCTTCTTTTGTAAAGACTAATGGTTTTGTACATTGTCCCTGTTTCAATAAACTAACTAACTAACTAAATGTACCTCAATTTAGGCTTCAATGAGTAATGTACAGATTACACTACAACTACTGATGCCAAAAAGAGGGAACCCATGTTGTTCCAATAATAAATAAAGTATGAGTAAACGTGTAATTCACATGTGTAATTTTTCAACTTTCAAGGTACACAAGAACTTAAAATATTTTGTCTCTATATCAATATAAACTGATACAGACAGCAAATCCATAAACAAATTGCAGTTAAACTCACATTTAGTGGAAGCAGATCCTAAAATAGTCCCTGTTGCCGTTAGTGATGAGTGCTGTGAGGTGAACTTGTCCTGGTGCTGAGGACCTGGGGCGTCCTGCAGGCCACCGCACTCACACAGTCTCTGCCTGTTACAAACTCTGCCCATGTTTAATACATAACACACAATACAAGTCTCCCAGGAGTCACTTTACTGCAGCCATCCTCTCCTCTGCACACACTTCCTCAACTTCCTGAATGACAAGTACACTGTGAAAGTTCAATCAACTAAACTGAGTTGAGGAAATGGTTTGTTCCAAACTATTTAAGTTCATAAACATAAACAATCTCAAGTTGATACAGCCCTAAATAAAGCCAGCAAAACCGGATAACAGTGCCAAGTCTGAAGGGTGCTCATCTTCTCTTCTAGTTACTTTGCTGTTAATTTACTTCTGTATCAGACAAATAGGTAAGTGATGTGTTACTCATTTACCTTAACATGTAAATCTTCTTCTTCTTCAGAAGTGTCACGTGATGTTAGGTGACGCGTTATATCAGCTGTTAACGCCTAAGAACAACACCTAACATCACGTGACACCAGAACATGGCAGGATTGGCCAAAGAAGCCTATGAAGGTAAATAAATATCACATCACTTACCTATTTGTCTTATATAGAAGAAACTTAAACAGTAAAGCACCACGTCTGTGTAATGCATAATGCGTTTTTACAATGACCAGGGGGGGTGTGGCTTCCCCATAGCACTCAGCGCAGGCTAAAGGACGAACATTGATGCTAGCTATTTATATTTATATCTATTTATATCTATATGGCAATTAAAATTGCGAGGAAAAAAAACAGGATCATGAAGCTCATGTTAAGCCAAACACAGGAGGTATAAGAATAACATGTCTGTGCCCAATAATGATTGAAAATGGGCAAAAAAGTGGAAAATCCATTAGAGCAAGAAACATCAGGTGCCTGCCCCCCTCAGACTTCAAGCAGATAATAGCTATGCTACATCCATGTTTTTCCACGGTCTATGGCAGGGATCTCCAACCAGTAGCACATCCCTTTCCAAGTAGCTCGCCAAAGGCTTTCGACATTTCTAGATATGCTTTATGAGTCAAATTTTAGATGTGTTTTTAAAATTCTGATCAAAACATCTCCAAACATTTAGGTGAATATAGCAAAGTATAAACCAGTAGCTCACTGTCATTTTATAGCTCAGAAGGTAGAAGGTTGGAGACGCCTTGTCTATGTATATGAATAAAGTATGCCAAAATCAATGGGCAAATGACTTTCTTATAGCACTACTCTGGTATATCAGATATTGATGTATTCTTTCTTTATGAAAAAAACGAAATCTGTGAAATGTACAAAGACACAGATGTGGAGACTCTGTTATGACTTACCTCTTTTTGTTTAATGTTTTGTTAATTTAAAGTTATTTAAAGTGAGCAATCTTTACCATGGCATGACTTAAATAAAAACAATGTAAAAACCCTTTTTGAAACAATAATACACTCTTGTGTTTTACAGTGCACTAAGGAGGAGCATTGCATACAGAAATCATAGGTACAAAGCCACTCAAACCAATCACCAGCCTGCACTTAGACATACTCTCCCACAGACACACAGGCACACTGGCGAACTTCCAAAGTGAAGTCCTCCTATCTCCGCTCAGGCAGCCATAAAGGCAGCCGGAACCAGCCAAACGTGAGGCAAAACACATTCGCCCAGCATATGTGTATTGAGATATTCACTGTTTTCCATAAGTAACGCAGGAGCAATGAAGCAGCCTACAGATATACCCAGCCCGGGCCTTTGCTTTACTGGGTGGCTGAAGGAAAAAGTTGGTCTAGAGCGGCTTTAGTTAACATGATAAACACGATTCCTCTCCAACTTTCGGCAAAAATTCAATTTGGAATTTGACAAAGATTTGATATATTTTTTTTTACAGAAAGAGGACGGACATTCAATTTCAATGTCACCTCCAGAGGGTTCACACACATGCAGATAGGAATATTTAAAAGAAGCCAGAGAGGAGCGAGTGAATGGGCAGAAATGTAGTCACACTCCGGACAGGGGACGTGAGGCTCCAAGTGTTCGAAACCATCAAAGATTGAGTACTTTCTGAAGCAAAAAGTCAGCAAGAGGGAAAAATGTGGAACAATTTTGGCGCCTTACATTCACCTAACCGGGTTATCCAAAGAAATGAAGAGCTTTGGAAATGGCTGATGAAGTCCACAGCTAGTTTAAAATCCAAAATATTACATCAGGGTATATATTACTTTTACCAGCAAGTAGCACAAATGAATAAGGAGTTACATGTGAAGTAATCATTAGCGAAAGAGTATAGATTGCACATGGATTACTAGCTGCTAGCTTAGACGAGAAGAGTAATGAATGCTTCAACAATCGTAATCGGAAAGAGAGGTTTACAAGCGGCATTTAGTGTCGACTTAGAGTTAAATTAATTCTTTGTATTCAGCCAGCTCTGTTACATTATCTTCCCCATCAGATGATTCTTGTGGAGGATTTGCACTAATAAACTCGCGGCACAAAACACCACAACTCTCGAGTGGCGACGTCTGCAGAAGTTATTGTGTTTAATTTAATAAGGCCGCGGAGGAAGTGCCACACAAAAGGCGTGCCAGTGAGAGACAGTGGAGGTGATGGGGGCTGCGCGATGCTATCTGGATGATACATGTATGAAAGTAACTCGACGGGACCAGCCAAATCCCGTTATTGCTCTATTTTTGTTTCACACGCTCACTCCCAGAGCAGAAAGATTAGACGATTTTAAAGGCGGAAGTGCGTAATCTGCTTTAACAGCTTATCAAAACTTTAATGATCTGGCGATAAAGAGCACAAAGTTAAGTAGCCGGTTAAGAGGATAACTCCCCAGTGCAGTGGAGTGATTACTAGATGAGAATTGGGAGAGCGAAAATCCGGGTATCTTTTTTTTTTTTTTTTTTTTTGCAAATCCCTACTCCTGCCACTTATTCACTTTGAGGCAGAGGCAGCTCAGTTTCAGCTTTGGGGGTATTGTCACGGGGGAACCATTTCTGAAAAGTGATAAATACTGGGCCTTTGATTTCATTCACCCTTCACAAACTGAAATGCATCTGTATTTGGGTTGTTTCGGTGGTTTCTCTGTGGATGAAATCATGTGACTGCGGCAAGAAAAAGTGGTGGTACCAACACAGCAGATGAGGTTGTTTGTGTATTGTGTTTTAGGCCCTAGGTCCAGGATATCCTAGCCTGGTCTTACCACACCCTCGTACTCATTTTGTACAGAGGGTCTGGATCTTCCCAATTGAGCTCCGTTATCAGGTGGGAGGGGTCAACTTCTTTTAAAGTTCAAAACGATTGGATCTGATTTTACCCAATCGCCAGCCTGGCCTTAGCCATATCCGTATTATCATTTCCTGCATTATGCTTGACGTCACCTACAACACCTGCCGCTCGCTGAATGGTCGGAAGAAATTCAACCGATGTATCGCAGCCACTGAGATCAGACCCAGACTGTAACATGTAGGGAAATGATAATTGACCAGAGTTTACGGATGACTAAAGGTGGCCACACACTAGAGGATTTTTAATCTTTTGAGACTAATGATCTGTGCAAAGACAACACACACACTTAAGGACAGACATGAGGACACACATACACACACGTGAGGAGTCCCACCACAGATCATGCCATGAGAGTAAGTTTTTATTGAGCCACGCCTCCTAAGACTAAAAATCTGGCTAAAAATCCTCTAGTGTGTGTCCAGCTTAAGGCCAGGCTAAGAATATCCTAAAATGTTGGATATCCTGCAGGTATCTTTGTATTGTGTTCCGTGTGTGATGTGTGCATCAATGCAGAGAAATGCATATAAATAAATCTGGGAGCATACACATCCACCGAAGCAGTGATCATATCATGCAATAACACAGAGTGCCCTGACTTTACAGCGGAACACAATTATTACACAATGTAGATCATTTTCTAAAGAGCAGAATCAAATACAGACTACAGGCTAAACACGTCAGAGACATCTGTAACTAAACTAATGTGTAACAACTAATCATTGTGACCATCTAAAAGAGGAAAAAATCTTTTGTAGCAAGTCATAGCCTGAACCTATAGCTCGACTAAATTGGTTGGAAACATGAAGCAAACTGGAGCAGCCTCCTCTCATGCTGCGTGCCCTATCTGCTTTGAGATAGGGATTCACTTAGGAGAAAAAAAGGGGCATTAATTACCTTGTGAAATCTAAAGACCATTAACTTAGTGTGTCAAGTGATGTTTCTCAGTTCCTAATCACACTTTTAGCGATATAAATTACTGAGTGGATGAGAACAACAGATTAAGGCGAGGAGAGGCTTTCTGTGTGCGCTGTGTGTGTGCGTGCATGTGCGACTTTGAGAAGGAAAAAGTTAAAAGTTAAAGAAAGAGGGAGGAGGAGACGAGGATAGAGGGTTGTCGGTGTCTTTGTGGGGGCGCGTGGCGTGGCGTCCTGCGCGGCACTGAGATAACAGGCTGGGTGTGTCTGTGCGTGTGTGTTTGAGTGCTTACCTTTGCTGTACACCACGCAGTTGTTTTTGTTGTCTTCTGCTCCCTGCCAAGTCACATCCAGCAGCCACCTGGGGCCCGCGCTCAGCACCACCGGGACTGTGCTCTTGGTCTTCTGCAGCAGGACAGATAACACACACCAATCAGTCGCCTATTCTGGTGATTAAAGCAGCATTAATAAGACACAGTTATGCTCTGAATCGCCATAAACATAATTTTCAGAAACTGTACAGCGTGGCACAATCCTTTTGAGGGGATTTGAGGATGAATTCCAGTGTGTCTCATTGTTAGTAGAGTGGCGACTAGTGCAAGAGCCCTGTAAAAAATACTTATCATGGAGAATTTAACCCTGAGATTGTGATCTCCAGTGTCTGGGAATTGCAAAAGAAAAGGAGAAAGAACAAGGTAAAAAGGCTGTGACTTTGAGAGAGAAGGAAGTGGGCGCTCAGCAGTGAACTTTGGGCACATTGTGCCTCACTATCGCCAAGATCTCACTATTTCCTGAAACAAGCAGGGAAGAATTTAAAGAATCAGTATCCATTTCAAAGGGCAATTGAGGTTAGAGTTTTTATAATATGCTGGAAAATTATTCTGAATGTGTAAGGTCATTTTTCTTCTTGGTCAGAGGTCAAACATGGAGTTTTATTTCTTGCACAGAAAAAATCTGAGAAGGAGATAGAGTGCAACAACCCCCTCATTGCAGATTCACACAGCACAGTGTCACCAGATTGGCTGCCTCTATTTATCCACATTTTATTTTACTTTTACACAATGCTGTTTGTTTTCAAAGGCCAGGCTGCACTGCACTGGTAAAATGGTGCTGAGGGGGTGGTAGACACATCTCGGACTGTGGCTCCAGTCGCCTATTACTCAAAGGCAAAATGTGAGTTTTTCAAGGCCATTACTTTTGAACCCCTGGGCCTTCCTTCATTAGACGGCTACCGAAATAGTTTAGCTAAAGGAAAATGGGTTGGGGTGCAACTCGACTCTTCATTTCTTTTTCCATCTGAGGCACAAATGGACAGGACACTGTCCATCTGCCTAATACGCCAGAAAAAATACCAGTCCTCTCTGCGCCTTTCACTGCGCTCTCCCCCGCAAAAGGCAACAACCTTCAAGGATAAATGCAAATGTCACTTGAGCATGTTAGAGGTCTGAATTGGCACAGATATGCACAAGAGATGAGCACTGTGCACCGCCTGCCCCCTCCTCCTCTGCCTCCTCTGCCACCGCCATTTCTTACGTGAACTCTATCTCCTCGCAGGCTGCAGGACAAACTGATTTTTAGAGCATTATTTAGAAACAGCAAATACATGTCTGAGACGAGATAGGGATCTGCTGTGGATTTGTCTCCGAAATTATTAACACAAATAGAGATTCTAAATAAAGACAGATTGCTGCATACTTCCTATATATACATGCGTGCACATTGGCATCGCTCCCTGCCAAAGTGATCAAACAGAGACAGTAAATTGTGTCTGTTGATATTCTTATTCCTTCGGCTGGCATCGCCTTATCCCGCGCTGGCAGCAGATGAGAGAGAGAAGACCTCTGTAATTTAAGTCATCCTCCATTTCACATTTCAAATTAGCCTCACAATAAAGTCTTCTATCGGGCTAACCTGGAAATCTCGCAGCCCTGTCAAAGGAGCAGCAGCGACCGGCCGATTGTTGCCCAGACGACTATCTGAAATGGGAATCAGATTAACCCTTTCTTAGATCTCCAGACGGGCGCCTTCTCTTATTCAGCGCTATAGAGGCCTCTCCGGTGTCCCTCCGAGCTGTTGGGAATTCGCCATATTCCAGATGCTCCTAATGGGGCCAACTGGGACTAAACACTGCCTTAACGAGACACCTCAGCGCTGTTACAAATCACTACTTATTTGTTTCACACATTGTTATGACAGCATTTTAAGGTTATGACTAATATGCACTATACTCGGGATTTTGCAGCCAATTCCTGCCGCTTCCAAGCCTTTTCTCCTCGATGCAAAACTGCGCAACGGCAACAACCCGGGCACAATGTTGGAGCGCAGATTTACATAATGCATCTATATTGACAATAGTGGCCTAAGTGCGTTGTAAGCATGCCGCATGTAGCAGGCGCCACAAAGACAAAGAGGCGCAGAGAAGCCAGTGCACGCGACACGGAGTGGGGATTAGGGCGCGCGGCTCGGGTGCCGGGAGGGAGCGTCGGCTAAATGCAAATGAAAACATTTGTAGGAGCAGATCAGCTGGCCTAAGTGTCCGGGCCACAGGGAATGAAGACTGACAAGCGCTAAAATGATGGTTTCTCTGCGGCGAGGGGACAATGTGTGATCAACCGGGATAACGGCAGGATTTGATGATGCAAATCTCAAATAGCAAAACAGATGCATTGTTTACTTAGACAGTCAGGAAGACGATTTGCGATTTTGTGAGAAATTGTACATTTTTATAAAGCCCTTGTCAATGGAGTTTTGATTTAACGGCCAATGCATAGATGGCAATGTCAGTTAGTAAGTTAGTAAGTAAGGAAGGAAGTAAATGCTTTATTTGTCATTATACAATTGTACAAAAGTGCATAGACTAGATTATGGCTGCACAATATATCGCAAAAAATATCGTATCGTGATGCAATATCCGTATCGCAAGAAGCCACAAAATATTGCAAATTCACTTAGGTCTTCCATCTGACTGAAATTTTAACATTTTTTGCCAAGACTCTCTAAAACCAAACATGCATGGAACTTATACATGTGCAGAAGTTCATTTTCAGTTATAACTTTCCTAATTTAGTAAATTTTTCGCCTTTGGTTCTGATTTAGTGTTTTTGGAGTCCTCTTTTGACACAATTTGCTGAAAAAGATATTACAAGTGTCTGAATTGAATGGCGTTTATCTAAGTATCGCAATAATATTGTTATTTTGCATGCCTGTATCGCATATCACAAGTTTTTTTCAATATCGTGCAGCCCCAGACTAGATGAATGGTGAGTCTTGAGCCACTGCAAACTCCACACAGAAAGGCCCTGCCCGGCCGTCGAACCCAGGACTTTCTTGCTGTGAGGCAAGAGTGCTAACCACCCAGCCACTGTGCCACCGTCCATGTGCGGGTACTGTATGCTACTTTGAATAATAGAACTTTAATTTCAACTTGAGTAGGACTTGGGGGAATGCAGTGAGTGAGTGGGTGTTAGTGGTGGTCGAGGGGTCGATGGCGCAGATTGGCAGCCTTGCATCCGTCAGTCTACCCCTGGGCAACTGTGGCTACAATAGTAGCTTAATACCACCACTGAGTATGGAGTGAATGCATCTTATAAAACCAGTGCATTATTATTATTATTACTTAACATAACATAATTGCATTTTGAGTAAATTAGAACATTGGTATTGTATGTGACCTCGAAAGAAAACTGTTACTTACTACGATTTTAGTCCTTTAACATGAGGTAAATACCCACACAAGACAGCACATAACTTGCGTAACCTCAATCACTTTAACCAGTTGGTCACAAATTATGAATAGGATGTTTGTTTATATGTGGTATGTGAACATTTATCAAGATGTTCTTTAGGTAAAATAAGTATGTAATCTGCAAAATGGAGAATATCTATATTACATTCATATAGACATGTATAGAGGTATATTTAGTATCAGTTACACAGTCTTATCCCTGTCAGAGGCAGTACAGCCCCCTGGCCCTTCTCCTGTGTAATGCGTTCTGCTTTATCCTCCTGTGCCTTCACTCCACTGGTGCAATACTAAACTACTATTTTCTCTCTCCCCCAGTTACGTTCCTGTAGCGTGTAAGAGATACAGTGACCGAAACAGTGTAGTCAGCGAGGAAGTGATTACAAACTGATGCTCCAAATTCGCCATAAAATGAAAATCAATATTTCCACAAGTTGCTGCAACATAAAAGATAACCTTCATTGATTTTTCTAGACTTAGACCTCTGTGATAAAATCTAATATAAATTTTCAGCCACACGGATTTGGATCAGAGCGGCGCAGGGGCTCAACGATAAGTGAGCGCACATCTCTCAGACTTGGATTTTTTCCTCAGCCTTTTCCCTTTTCCAAGCCTGGGCTGTACTATTTATAATTGGCCCGGTGCGAGCAAAAGCTTCTATCAGGAATCTGTTCTAATTTTTATTACTGAGGAGCTAAAGCCTGTTCCAGATAATTTGGAAATTTCAGGGGAATTGTGATAGAGCTGATGGCACAGCCGGACCGACTCCAGAAAAGAGCTAACCTGTAATAGCCTCTGTGGCTGCGCTGATTAAATGTTGCCATAGATGAAAGACCTGCCATCACCGCAATAAATTAACCAATCACACAAATCCCAAGTCGCTACTAATCCCTCCTTGATACCATGATCCTCTGATCAGCTGAAGGAGGTGAAGAAGAAAGTGGCTTGTGACACTCAGCTTCAGCTAACTCCCTGGTCCTGTGTAAACAACAGCTAATGATATCACCACTGACCATTTCAGCTCCAGCGGACACTCTTAACCCGCTCACGGTCAGCCAGGTGAGCGACACACAACCCTACTGCTGCCAATGGTTATTTTGCTCTTCGATTTTCTCCTCTTCCCCCCACCAAGGTCACTGACTGGCACTGTATCCATCCTGATCCCCAGCTGCAGGATTTAGACAACTGAGAGATCAAAACCACTCTGCCTGAATATCTCTAGACACTCATTGGCTTTATACATGGAGCTCCATCACCCACGATATGTGCTGCACTGTATAGAAAACATGCCATACAGCCTTGTCGAAACAAAAGCCGCATGGTTTCAGCTCAGAGTGGAGAGATTACTAACACCAACATGTAGAGGGACTTCACAGTGAGTCAAATAGCAGCACACAAAGTTAATAGTTACAGTATGTCTATATTGATTTTTAAAAAGGGATTTCTTGTTCCTTCCCTCGACATAGTGGCACAAGTTTGCTTCATTCGAGGATTCTGCTCGGCATTTCAATCTTTATTCCACCCTGTATGTTTATCCCTGAATGCTAAAGCCCCCCCCCCCCCTTTAATTTCCTTTCCTGTCTGTCTGTCAATGCTGGCTGCCCAACAATATAAAAACAAGCTTATGTATGGGTTAAGTCAAGTTTATGTGTCCTTTGCTCCCGACATGGCAGTGGGGATAAAGGATTTGTACCTGTTTTACCAGTCAGTTTACAGCAGACAGCACACTCACACCTTGATAACGGCCGCGGCAATTAGTTGTTCGGCGCGATGAAACAAATTGCATGTGGTCAACTGGAAATTTCATTAAGGGAGATTTTCCTGCAGCCCTCGTTATCGCGCGGCGTATTAATATTTTCTTAGCCTCAAGGATGGACGGGATGCGACCGGGTCTTTTTGTTGAATAAACGCACCAAAGCCTCACCTCATAGTCTTCCACTATCCTCTACTGGCAAAGAGCTTACACTGTGAGCAGCCGCATATATTTTTCACTGAAATAAGATTCCCTGTCAATATTTTTGCATAAAGGAATGTGACAATTTCTCAAGTCGGCTTTTGTGTCATTCTCCGCTCTAAATGGCTCCGGCTACATCCGCCCCAATGAAAAGATGCCTATATATTGCCTTCATCCGATGGTCCTCCCCCTCTCCGTGTCTCCTCCTGTCTCTAAGGCTACAGCATCTGCTATTGGGAGGACTAAATAACAAGGAATATGCAGGAATCGTACACTAATTCCCTTTTGGAGATAGATCTTGGCTCCTGCCCTGTCATAAATCAGAGAATTTCGATATGAACTGAGGCAGGCGCTGCTCTAATCATTTCTGCATTTCAAATTGGATCACTGGCTCAATCGCTTGGCTTTTAAACTGCTTGCCTAAGAGCAAATGTGAGGTGGGAGATAATTCGGCTCAAAATCTCTGCCTGTGTGTGCCTATGTGCGCCGGTTAGTTTACTGCTTGAGTGCAAGAGAATGCTTTTTTTTTTCTCCCCCCCCCCTCGCCTCGGCCCCATCTTTCTCTTTTCAACTTTGTTAAATTGACTTTTCATTTTGAGAATCGATTAAACTGGGGGAGAGAGTGACTACTGTTCCCAGAATCTTTAAAGGGACACCCATCACAGTGCACACACACATGCTTTTATTCGGTGGGTGCTATCATGGCGGCGGCGCTATGGGGAATAAATATTTTCTCATTTAAATCACCTTTTATCCCGCTGACTGGACTATAAGCATCAAAGTTCATGTGTTGCATTAGCTATTGCTTATTTGACAAACGGAGACGCGAGCTGTGGTCACATTTGCACTCACTGAGGGGGGTATGGCCTGATTGCCAAAGGCGTTTAGATGCATGTAAGTGACAGAAATGGCAAGCCTACATACTGTCAAAAAGTCTGTTTTGGAAGATGGCATGCATTATGTGTAGATACTTAGGCATGAACCCAAACTTAAAGCCAAATTACAGACAATTTGGTAAAGAATGTCCAAAAATGTGCTGAAGAATATAAATTCTAAAAAAAATATATTAAAAAGGGATGCTAATTAAGTCATTGTTTTGTCTCTTTTCCTTACATCAATTAATCGTTTGTCTTTGGCCTCTTACTGACCTCTACTCGAGCAAAAATAAATGTCTGCACTTTTAGTTACCAGCCCGGAAAAGTGAAGAATGGAGAAGGGATGGAGGGGGTCTATGCACAGAGCTCGGGGCACACCGAGGTGCTCCAAGTCTAAAGCCAAACAGTTTAGTGTAAGCTGTATCTGCCCCGAAGACAAGCAGCCCATCTCCACACCTCTACTCCTGATACTTCCTCTTCCTTCCCTGCTCTAACAGTCGTGTCCACAGTGTCTGGCCCTGGGGATAATCACAACTCAACATCTGGGATTTTATGGTCACTAGGACTGCACTAATGCTTATAATTGGAAAAATGGTCCTTGTTCTAGTTTCCATTGCTTACAATAACACATGACAAATAGCTGAATTCAGTCATCATTATGATTTGATGTACTTCGTGATTGTAGTGCTCTATTACATCATCTAATCAGGCATTGATTTTTCTGTAGTACATTTTGAGATTTTTGTAAAGTAAAAAAAAGAAAAAAAAAGAACCAAGGCACTCCTCCCAATTTACATTTTCTAAAAAGCCTTTATTGTACTGGGGTAATACATATTAAAATATTTTAAAACATATTTCTGCTTTCTTCCATGTGTATCGGCTCCAACAAGCCTTTTTCAAGAAGTGAAAACTCACCATTTATGTTAGTTATTTTCAGCCATGTTTCCCACGCCTATCCATTCACAAATAATGGCATGCGATATTTCCTTTCTGGGTGAAGCCAGTGGGAAAAGTAAGAAAACAACATGACTACACGTGACAAAACTTTAGAGCCTCTTTCCTCTAGATTATGTTTTTATTCCACTCTTGCAACCAAATCTTAACTGTAGTAGCTCCTATAGACACCATGCTTAACAGTCTCATACTTAAGAATATTTTGAAGGGTTTTTTGTGTAGAAAGATCTGTCAATATTTAATTCCTAGCATGATTTATTGAGTTTTGAATCCCTCAAATTATTAATCATTATTATTTCGATGCATTGCCACTGAGATGGTTCTATCAGCGTATAAAACCTACCAGAAACTCAAAAATAAAATGGATCCTGGCGCATCATAGAGGTGACAGAGATGAAAAGTAAAGGCGCCATGCTAAGCACCCAAACTGCAACTGGGTCACTAAAAGGTCAAATATCAAGTCTTATTTTTCCACAATGACATTTGAATGGCCGGATGCTGTGCAAAAGTTCACAGGTGATTTAAAAATGTGGTCATGTAAAGCAGGTGTAACATTTTATTTGCAGACACAATATTGGACTATATTTGACCATAAAGGTTGCGGGTCAGTAGCTATTTAAAACTCCTATATCTAATAAGAAATAACTGTAATTGGAGTTAGTACTTTGGTCCCTTGAGCAGCCTCTAACTTTTCTTTGTGTTTCTTAAATTAACTTCACAAAATCCATGTGTGTCTAGCTCTATAACTTCGTACAATATGTCTGAGGAGTATTTGAAGTAGTAAACAAGTACTGGGGCTGAATATGTTAATCATTTCTTGGAGGTACCGTGTAAACTTGTACCTCTTCTGTTTGGCTTTGGTCAGGGGACAGAAGTGCACCTCGCTTCACTACTCACTGTTTGAATTACACAAAATTTCCTATTTGAATTCAATTCGACGACTTGTTTGATCTTTTCCATGTAAGTTGGGCTTGACTCCCCGAGCAAGGAGAAGCTGTGTGCGGGATCATAATAGGGAACCTGCAGCCGGTAATGTTCACCTGTATGGATATTACTGCGCCCCCCGGGGGTCAGAGTGTGTAAGTGGCACATGCTCCGGACAGATCCTCTTCTTCTGCGGGACGGGGAATAAACAGTCGGAGGTGAGAGGAAGGAGGGAAACCCCCAGAGTCAATTTGTCGGTGGGGTCAAATCCACAGCCTCATAACCAGGGCGGCATCAAAAACAGCAAATATAGACAAACAATAAAATGGCAAGAATGATGCCGGAATAAAGCCCCTGACTTTAGATAAACCTCGCTCTCCCCTTTAGGTATTGGATTTTAATATTCTTTTGAACTCTGCGCTTTTCTCTGGTCGAGGCAGAAATTTCATGATGCATTAGAGAGGCATCTACTGTGCAAGATTTTTTTTTTTTTTTTATATTTCGCAAGTTGCAAGGCTGTTTCTCCCTCTCTCTCGGCAGCCATTCATACATCCCTTTATTCATATTTATAAGAAGTGGAGATAGCAACGGCCACATTTCAAAGTATAACAAATTAGGAATGAAGAACAAAGGGACGATACTCATCACATTTGTAACTTTGCTCAAACGACGAACAAATTGAACAAAGCGAACATCATTTGCATAACCCATAATGATCTGCATATGTGCTAATGTGCGATAGATTGATCCTTGGTGCACTCCGGAGAAATGGGGTCTCACTAAGTCCACCGTGAAAGAGCAACAATATTTACACCAAGTTAAGTAAATAAGATAAAGATGGTGAACTTGGCCCTCACTAAATGCATTAGACGTGAACTCTCTTATCAGAGTCTCACCACATGCACTGGTAAAAGATGGGATTCCTGAGCTGGAAATGCTCTTTGTTACCCAATTAGTTTGCCGACGACCCCCAGTTTAATATTGGTGCTTTGACGGCCTCATATTTATGTGTTAAACGGGGTGTGGGTGAACCATGGAGCCAGCGGACACTGGCCAGATCATCCTCTCCTCAAGCACCAATTTGCTCTACCTGAAACAATAATGTAATTTTTAAATATAATAATTCATTTTTTAATTAATTCTGACTGGTTTGTCTTATTATGCAAAAAAAACTGCACATCATCATAGTGCAAAGGCCAGGACAGAGGACAGTGCACTTATCAAAAGCTACCAGCAGGTGGGCTGCTGTCCATCCTTGACTAAATGTTTCTCTGTCTCCATATATGTCAAAAACCAGTGAGAAATTATTTGTGCTCATAGTTTATTATATTATATATATTTTTCCATCTTTTAAAGCTTTGGTGCCCGACACTGTTACAGCGTACTAGAGGATCTTTCCCATTTTTAAGCATTTTCAAAACAGATTATGAGGAGAATACACATGAACATGCTCGCTGCTGAAACAGTAAAAATCCTTATGGGGCTTTCAAATGGAGACAATCAGGTTTTTATCGGCGGCACTTTTCAAGAAAGTTGTGTCAACATCTCACAGTTACGGCCTGACAGTGACAGATGGCGGAGCAGCTGGCACCACTCAACTTTGTTTCATTTTTCTTTCTATTTGCCTCATCTCTGCATCCTCCTCAAGTGCCTTTGCCGCAGTAGAGGTCTGCTGTGTATTGAAGTGTTGGAGAATCATTCATTTGGGAAGACATATTGCCTACTGTAAAACAAGAAGATCCATGTGAAGCCAGGGAGTTGAGCTGACTATTGTCGTCTGTCACTAACTCTCAAGACTGGGGCCTATCTGTGCTTATTTGTTGTAGGAATATCACAGCTAAAAGGAAATCTTACCAAATCTTCTCTGAGCAGTCATTCAAATTCATACAAGTCTGAGATAAGTGTGTGAGCGATAGCGGGTGACTTGTTTAAGTGTTTTGCTTTCCCATATGGAACAGTTGTTCATGCATCTTAATGTTGAGATCAAGCTGTTTTGGTGTTTGTGACATGCAGAAGGATAGATGCAGATTGAACATGTCGACGCTGACAGTTACAGATCCTCACTGTGTCAGACTCTGATGGAGCAGAGCAGACAGGAGTACACTGAGCTGAGAGGGGAAGGACATACAGCCCTGCAGGAGTGGGAGGAGCCCATGGGCCTGGAGCATTCTGGGACTCGGAGTCTCCACTGCTTGCCTGTACACAGTTTGGGATGGCGTGGATTAGGAGTCAGCTTGTTCTATTGTACAGATATATATATATATATATATATATATATATATATATATATATATATGATACAAAGTAATATAGTATTGGCCTGATCTGGTTTCAGGTCGTCTCATAATCTTTTATAAGAAAAACATTATTGCAGTTGTTGATTTCCAAATAAAGGGGGAATTCATATTTATGATTATTTACTGACTGTGCATTATTGTGCATTATTGTGATCTTTGTGTGTTTAAATATAGACAAAACAACAAACATTTAAAAAGATTCATGTGCACATTGCAATGATTAAAACCTGTGATTATGAGTGCCACAAAACACATTAATAGGAGATCTGATTAATAAGTGCGTTTGTGTGTTTTCTCAAAGATAATGATTTGATCCTTGGGATAGGATTAAACAGGTTTTATGATGTTTGAATGTTATCTTAATTAAAAACAGCCCTAACCAGGGGTTCACTCGAAGATAATCATGTATTTACAGATAAGAGGCTTCACACACACAACTACAATATATTCAACAATATTGTGGTATTGTGTAAACAGCAAATGATCTTGTATTGGGTCTATCCAGAGCATGTTTCAGGGGAAGCTTGAAGCAGTTAAAGTGCGCAGAGACCGTGCAGTGTCTTATCTGGGCCCGCCACATCAGTTTGGGCAGTGGTGTTGTGATGTAAGGACAGTGAAATGTCAGGTTCACTTGTAGATCAACTCAACCATGCATTATCTCTCAAACAGTGGAGCTGGGCTGTAGCCACAAGAGCTCTGACTGTAGCCGAGTGACTGAGTGCTTCACAGCTAATACACAGGCCGTGGGCGCGATGAGTTCCAGCTTCGCACCAAGAGCTGAGCACACTGGAGACTGTAGGCTAAAACAAATGACGGCCATGTCTTTATTTAGACCTGAACTCTGCATACAACATGCCTGTATTTATACAGCAACAATGCCACTCTAGTCTAACCATGTTTAGATAATACAGAACATGAATCGCACTGAGAATAAGAAAACAGGTCAGATAAACATTCAGCCATCTGAAGAGCCCAGCGCTGATACTGGTATAAACCTAAGAAATAATTGATGCAATAACAAATTGGTCCTCTGCCAGAAATGTGGGCTAAATGAAGTCAGATGTTTTATGGTAAAACACGTTGATGGATACTGTCTCTTTCTAACCATATTCCTGATAATATAGATATTAACAGACACAAATACAGTGCACCACCTTGTTTACAAAGAGTTAGTTTGTTTGTGCAGATTTGAGGCTGTGTCCTGCCGATGCGTGTCATCTAGCTGCTATGCAACACAGAGGTCCTATCCGGGGGTGCCTTCTTGCATATGTAATTGGCTGTTACTGTAAATAATTGCCTGGGCCAGTGCCAGTGCGATGTGCAGATGATTTGTGTGTCTGCTCTGTACTGTGTATGTACTGTATGTGTCTGTGCGAGCGCATCTGCCCCATCCCTACTCCACTCTCAAGTCCCACTGATTCTCCTTTCCAGCCATGTTGAATCCTCTTTTCCTTATCAGGCCAGCCCAGGCCTGCATCAGGCTCTCCTTGCTATGACAGAGGCTACAACAATAGGCCTGCGATACCGCTGCTTAGCGCTGCGTTTCGGAGGGGAAACCTGCCACGGGCGCAGATTAACTACAACACACACACACACTAAATAGATTGCAGCCTCCAAAACAAAACATTTTTCAGAATGCCTCCTCTTGATTAATGAAGCAATGACAAGAAGAAAAATATAATTTCTGAAACAGAAAAATCTGCCACCACTTGTTAAAGTTTAGGGTTAGCTAACAACACACATATTGGAGGGAGAGGGTGGGCACAAGGCTCAGATAAATGTTGTGAAGGATTGAATAATTTCAGGAGCAGTTTTGGTGCATGGTCCATATTCCTATAACCCTTGTACTAAACACACAATTATCAGAGTCCATCGGTGACAGCCTGAGCCTCCCTGTGCCAGGAGAAAATGAGGACAGTATCTGGACATTTCTCTCTCCAGTTGTCTGCCGCTCTGTGCTCACACTGTTTACACAACCGTATGTAGAAGCACAGAGACATGCTCAGATGCCCTCCCACACATAGGAACACCACAGACCGTACACTAAAGAGTACATGGGCACTCCATGTGATAATAGAGAACAAAGCCTATGTGGATGGACTACATTGCCCACCATTCTGTATTTAGTTAAAATATGTAGGCTATATTTATATCACATTTCCTTCTCCTTTTCTGTAGTAAAATAATTTAACTTCTGTAGTAAAATAATTTAACTTCATTCCAATAAATTGAAGATATCCATTTTATTAAAACAAATAAAAGTCTTGATAAAATAAAATAAAAGCTGCTGGAAGATAATAATCTGGATTACACAAGTCTATATTTCAATTAGCGCATAAATTGTGCTAAAAGGTCCTGCAGACACATAAAATCCAGTATTGTATTGAATGCAGCTCATTACAGTGCACCTTGACTAAGCTCTAGTAATTAGCATTGGTAAGGCATTGTACAAGAGGCGGCTACAGCCTCATCAACACATTTACAACACAGCCCTAAATCTGCTGCTCATTAATAGGCTGCCTCCCAATCAATTATTAACACCTACAATGAGAGGCTCTGAGGGCCAGGCCTTTTACTGCAGGCACACCGCGGGCCAGCCCTGCTCCGCTCCTGTCCAGCATAGGTAATTAGACCCTTTAAAGACACCTGCTACTCAATAGCTTCGACCCAGACTGTTCATTTAGCCCCGATTGCACACATTTATGTCTGAGTGTCACTATTAATTTGCGTTAATTTGGGGAATGTGCAGAGCAGGCGGAGGCGTGTGTCTCACCTGCACCGGGCCGCTGTAATGGGACTCTAATGGTCTGATTGATCAGAGAGAGTGAGGAATGAGAGTGTGCGCTGGCAGCTCTATCACTCACACACACAGCAGACGAGAACCCTTACAAATCCTACAATTTGTTCTTTTTGTCTAGTTGTTCTTTCCCTGCCAACTATACTTCAACAACTGCTTTCTTCTATAAAGTGTTGTTGCTGTGTCCCATGCACCATATATTTATTTTACAACAATGAGTGCTACTGGTAAGTCTCAGGAAACAATCTAAAAAACTGTATGAACACCATTTTAAATGCTAATGGATACATGGAGGTTTGGGATAAAGCAAAGGTTTCTCCAATACTTCAATGTTCTACTTCAAGTTTCTTTTTTCTATAGATGTTTGTTGTTGAGTGGTTATTCAACTGTAGGCTTCTTGTTCTAATAATACTAGATCATGTATGGGTATATGAATGCACAAACAGGGTAGATGTCCGATGAATCAAAAGAAAATTTCCAACGGATGCGAGAGTGTTGGCCAGAATATTTCCGTGCCTCTTATATAGCTGTATTTAATATTATGTACTGATATGGTGATAAAGATAGGAAAATAGCCCAGTGAGGCCCTGCATAGATCTCCCTTACACAGCAGCGGATGATTGTGTTAACAGGTCTGCAGAAGTAATAACTATACCTCTGGTGCGGGTGCCAAGCCGAGCCCCTGGGGTCCACAAACCTGCGCGGGCCGCCCCATCAGCTGTGAAATCTGCTTCCCTCTTTGATAAACGCGGGAGATGTGTGACCCTATCTCTGTCCTGCAGATGCCCAGATTTCCTGTCATGCTTTTTCCCTTCTGTTTTTCCTCACGCTGCTATCTCGCTGTTTCGCTTCTTTTTTTTTCTTTTTTTAAGCGTACTGCTCTCTTTCCTGTGGCCCGCTCGAACAGCCGCGCGTAATGCTCCACGCACTGCTCTTCTTCTGCGTCGTCCGTGTAGCTTCAGTCAGTTATTGAGGCCTGTCGTTTACACACAGACTTCTATCTCGCAAACACTGCTTTTGAAGGCAATGGGGCAGTCACTCAGTGGATCCCAACCCTTTTTTGTGTCACGTACCCCTTGGGCCTTTCATTTATGCTCCGAGTACCCCCTGCTTTGATGGTTTTGTTGATTAGCTAGAAAGTAAAATACAAAAACTCCAATTTATCAGCTAAATACTCTCAAAATCTCACTCTTTAGAGTTAAATGTTTTAAAATGCCTTTTCTATGACCATAACAATCAAAAATACAAGTTGTTTCATCTTATTTTTTATCTGAAATTATTCCAAGTACCCCCTGCTAACCTCCCCGTACCCCTGGTTGGGAAACACTAACTTAGGGCATGTCCAAAATGCGCCTGTGAGACGGTTTAGGAGTGAAAGTGTGTTTTTGACAGCAGTTTTTTGGCGTGTGTGCCCTCCTCAGCTACTCCCAATGTAGAACTGATTTTGAATTGTTTCAAAAAGAAAAAGGAAATCCATCAATCAATTTATTTTTGTAAATTGTCACAAAAAGAGTTGCCTCACCGGACTGTACAAAGATAAAAACAGTGAGACAAGGAGCACATGTAATGTCCAAACTAATCCAATGTCTAAACAAAACTAGGGCAGAGGGAACCCCCATCCTTCGACTGTGGCAAGAAAGAATTATAAAATTATGATAATATTAATTAAAAATGTTTATTCCATAACTGAAAAAATATGGAACTGACCCTGTATTAGAACAACTATTTACAACAATAGGAGAGTGTCTTTATGCAGCACTTTGTAGACATGAATAATGCCTATAACTCCTCCTCCCACAGGTCAAAGACCAACCCTTGTTCAGTAGTCTTGCCCTGGATCTCTACCACTCTCCTCATTATTTACTGTACAAGCCACTTTGCTTCAGCCATTACACTTTAGTCCAGTCTGGGCTCCATGCCAAAGACAGGGAAACACGGCTATACACTTGTCGGCCTGTACAAAAATAGCTTGACCTTAGTTAAGTCAGGGGTGATTGATGTTGCTAAATGAATGTGTAAAACTTGTATCAATATCTATAACTCACCGGAGGCTCACGGGGTTTGAAGGATGAGACAGATGCCTTACGTAATGCTATCCTACAAAATGTGTACTTTATTTGATGCTATTGGGGCATTGAGAAAAAAGAACATCCAAGCGGAGGCTCAAATACGAGTAGAAGAACTTTTTATCATGAACCCTCGTAGGCCAAGATTCTTCAGTCTTAGTCCAAAGATCGTCCTCAGTGAATAAAGACTTGGACACGCTTGTGGGTCTCTTAAGAGCAAACCAGAAGGAGGAGTTAACCTCTGAGTCCCTGCTCTCTTGGTACAAAAGGTTGGAAAACATCTTAGCCTATTCATACTTAATAGGGCTTGTTACCGCTCTATTACGTTACGTTCTAAGGTTGTTGACACTTCCCTATGGCCCTGCTCCGCCCAGTAGTCCAGGCTCATTAGCATGACAGTGCAGTGGTTTTTCGTCTTTATCATGAAATTCATTCCCTAGGCATCAATGCTTACACAACTCCTTGGCCTCTTCCTAAAATAACGGAGATATATATTTTTTAACAGTGTTTATTGTTGATCTTCAATAACTTTGTGAAATGAATAATATGGTACATAATTTATAAGTCTATTAGATTAAATAAACTGGTTTATCTTGACTTAAAAGCCAATGGTCTATGGTGAATATCATTGCACATATTTTGTATAGTAATAATAATGTTGTTACATTTATAAAACCTCTATAAGCTACAGATGAGTTTTTCAGGACAAAACTAAACTAAAAGGGGTACCGCTTCAAGCATCTTTTATCCAAATTTAGTCCATTTCGACCAGTTCAGGAGATATTTGTGAAACTTGAGTCTCAAAATAAAAGTCAATCTGTCCATAGAGTGGATCTCCTCAATGATTTCCCTTATTTGTTCCACTCGAGGGGGGTCTGTGCTTAGCCACTTTCTTAGCTAAATATAGAATAAAATAAGCTTTATTGTCATTGCAACAAGTACAATGAAAGTTAAAGTGCAGTCATTTCAATAATGTTAAAGGGCATATAACATCCAGTTTTACACCTATAGTGGCCCAACATGGACATCCATTTTCAAAACCTATCCAAGCCTTCACAAATAAAACGTAACACAATATAATTTCAAAATGCCTTCATGCTTAGCTTACCTAACAGTGTATTAGTCACATGTAAAAACACCACTACTGAACGCATACTTTGTAAAATGTTACAGATTCTACACAATGCACTTTTCTTCAGAATGACTAAGAGTAGTAGGTGCAATCCACACATTGTTCTCCGCTCAGACACACTGCCCATTGTTCCTCCCCTGCTGCTCTGCCCACCCGCCCCATATACATCTACATTAGCCTGTTTTCACTTCTTTCACAAGCCATATTTCTCCATCGCGTCTCCAGGTATACGGCAAGTTCAGACTCTCATGCCGTCTCCGTATCAACGCTTAAAGATTTACACAACTCCCCGGCCTCCCCCCTGAAATAACTGAGATAAATACAGCCCCATATTAGGGCTGTTGCCAACGGCTACATGTTTGGCAACCCACTGAGATCCGCGCGGGAGAAAGAACGAGATATATGCACCTTCAGACATGTAGATTCCCCCATGATTTTTCAGAAGTGTTTGCGTCTAAAAATAATACGAAAAACTAAAACCATTGCAATGAGCTAAACTTTTAACGATAGCCGGTGAAAACCCGCTAACAGCCAGTGCCCTTTTTTGCAGAGAAATGAAACTTGGACGGGCAAGAGAAAGCAGCTAAGCATTAAAAAGGGATTCCCGTGAGAAAAGACACACATGAGATGCTTTAAGGCACCATGGCAGCTCTCGTTTCCTTTATTTTAATTGCGGGGTGGTTTGGCAGTCTCGCTGACCCCTCTGCAGCCCCATTACAGGTGATGACCAACACCTGCTCACAGTTTAGAGACGGGGGGGAGGGACTTGGACTCCAGAGAGCACTTAGTCTCACCAACAGCAGTCCTTCGCTCGGTTTGATAGGTTTAAGGGCAAAGCTGCGGTGAAAATTTACACAGATTTTGGGATGAAGAAAATCAACAAGATGTTTTCGTGAAGCCTGTTCTGATCAAGAGATGTGGCGCACGGTTTAGAATAGAGGGTTATACCATACTTATTATTAGCAATCTGACAACTTTATACAGACAGGATTTCAAATAACTGTTTTGATTTCGAGATTTCAAGATTTAGAGGACATACAGTTGTACTCAAAAGTTGTCAGGGTATGGAAAACTTATGTATTTTATAGAATATGAATGATAACACAAAAACCTTTATTTCACTCATGGTTAGTGGTCGCGTGAAGGCATTTGTTGTCAAAAATCCTCTTTGTTTACGCTTTTCAACTAGAGAAACTAGTGAAACAGAAAAGAAATCTCGCACACCATCAATCCTTGCAAAGGTTTATTGGGTTGCAACGTTTCGACCCAGCCGGGTCTTCCTCAGGCAAAAATGAAGACCCGGCTGGGTCGAAACGTTGCAACCCAATAAACCTTTGCAAAGATTGATGGTGTGCGAGATTTCTTTTCTGTTTCACTACGGTTTTTTGCCTTCATCCTACGCACCCATCCTCTGTGATGTGCGAAGTCTCCTAACTTT
>OMNZ01109020.1:78420-107299 GCA_900303255.1 Lesueurigobius sanzi | reverse complement strand
AAACCTTTGCAAAGATTGATGGTGTGCGAGATTTCTTTTCTGTTTCACTACGGTTTTTTGCCTTCATCCTACGCACCCATCCTCTGTGATGTGCGAAGTCTCCTAACTTTTCAACTAGAGAAACTAGCCAAATGTCCCTGATCAAAAACTTGCATATTGTGCATCTTGAAACAAACCTCCATTTTTGTCAGAGAGTCCTGTATTTCAGCTGAAAAAGTTTTTCTTTGCTCCTGAACAATTTTCCTGGCAGTTGTTGAAGGTCATGTAAACGTTTGATCAGGGACATTTGAGTAGTTTCTGTCTCAAAAGAGTAAACTCAGGTCTTTGACAATAATGGCTTCACACAACCACTAACCATGAGTGGAAAAACTGATTTTTATGTTAATTTTTAATCATACTCTATGAAAAATGTCCCAAAGATGAAAAGGGTATGTAAACTTGTACTGTATATTTTGCACATTATGGTGTACCTGTAAGATAATCATAGTTGCTGATGATTTGTTAGTGGTTTAGGCGTAAAATATTGTGGTATAGTAATTGTTTCACGATCTTGTGCAGTATATCATGTGGTTGTAATCAAGGTTGACCCATCAGACAGTAATCAGTGAGAAAGTTATGAGAGTTCAGCAGTTATACACTTTTAATTTACACTTTGTTTACACTAACGACCAACAACGTTTTTGAATGATTAGCAAATGTGAAAATATAGCTAGAGAGTGGATTACTATTGTTATTGTGGTCATCTTTGAGAGTCTTTTGGAACACCCTTCCAAATGAAAGTATCTCATGTGCAAATGATAGTATGGTTACACGCCTGACCAACTAACCTGTATGCTGTGAGTGGCTGTCATACTGTATAAATGGTTTAGTGAATGTTTGACCAGACTGCGGGTGGAAATGAGCATTTATTTTTGCTAAAACCTGGCACATGGCATCTTTTCTTTTCTTAGACTAATGTCTGTAGTGCGTTGTTCCTCATCAAGTAAATACAATTTGAATTCAAATTGAAATAAAAAAAATCCCAATAAAAATCTGTATCCTCAAAATCTATCCCTAGTTCAAACAGTTTGATAGAAAGTGGTTACATATTGTGTAGCTTAGGGGTTATTCGAGGAACAGAGTGAAAGGTTGCTGGTCTAATATATGGGCCGAGTTGCTTTGGAAGGCAAGCCGAGGTGTTGCTCTGTCAAATCACTTTTCCGCCCAAGGATAACTGACTCCGGCCTGAGGGAAGCCATATTTCACGGCTATAATACGGCCCCAGTTATTTAAAGCCACTGATGACTTCAAAACCATGAGGGGAGCTTATAGAAAACAGTTGAGAATGATTTAATAAAAAAGTTGAGCGATCTGGCTAAACGGGGTGAAAGGCTTTAGTATTGGAAATCCTGGCGGACTCCTTCATATGTTTTTAACCGGATGAATGTTCGACTGGTTACAATATTAATAGAAATTTCTTAATTAATCCAAAAGTATCAAATCCACTGAGGACTCGTCACTCCACCAGAGCAGTGGGTCAACAGCAGCCCAGGGATGTTTCAAAGAGAGAGCAGATAGAGAGCTGCAGGGTACAGGACATGAAAAAGACTGGACCTCATTGAGCGCATGGGCCCCGCGTCAAATCCACCAATTAAAAGGTTTTGTCATACAATATAAGGCTTAAAATGTTAAAATAGATGCACTTCAAAAGCTTTTGTGAGTTGGCTTGAGAGACATGGGAGTCAGTGGTAATAGATTCTTTCAACGGACAGAAGGGCTTTCTAGAAACACCATTTATAAAGGAGTGTTTCAAGAAGCAAAAATGACCCTCAATATTACGAGTGAATTAAATCAGAGAATGCCTACTGATGCTCTCTCTTCTAGCTCTGTTTGGTTGTTTGTTTAATTGATTTCCTCTTGAGAAGCAGGGTCCCACAGCAGCCATTAAAGCGAATATGTGGCAAGCAAATGTGTGTGTATAAATTAATGTATTTACTTACCTTGCAGGAAAAAAAGCTTTAGTCAGTGATATTGCACAAGCTATCCCATAAACTACGGACCTGAGGCAGAATGCAACATGGACAAACTGTGTGCCAGTCGCAGGGCTTGCGCAATTAAATAAAAGTGTATTTGATGCATCTTGTATTATACAGTGTATACTTTAATAACATTAAAAACATAAATAATAATTGAATAACCTACACTGGGGCAAAAAAGTAGTTAGTATATAGTTAGTATAAAATAGTAGTCAGCCACCAATTGTGCAAGTTCTCCCACTTAGAAAGATGAGAGAGGCTTGTCATTTTCATCATAGATGATAGTACACTTTGATTATGAGAGACAGAATGAGAGAGGAAAAAGAAATTCAGAAAATCACAAAAATTATGGTGGAAAATAAGTATTTGGTCACCTACAAACAAGCAAGATTTCTGGCTCTCACAGACCTGTAAGTGGAGTTTAGTGGAGTTTGGATTGTGACTGTTTGCGGTTGTGGACAGGTGTCTTTTATACTGAGCTCAAACAGGTAACGAGTGGAGGACAGAGGAGCCTTTTAAAGAAGAAGTTACAGATCTCTGAGATCCAGAAATCTTGCTTGTTTGCAAATAAATTCTTTACCAATCAGACAATGTGATTTTCTGGATTTCTTTCCCCTCATTTCGTCTCTCATAGTTAAAGTGCACCTATGATGAAAATGACAGGCCTCTCTCATCTTTTTAAGGGGGAGAACTTGCACAATCGGTGGCTGACTACGTTTTTGCCCCACTGTATATGATGCAAAGTAGCCACATCAACTATTAGCGAGCACCACAGCACATAATAACACATGTACAGACAGATGACCATGCGCTTCCACACTCATTTACTGAGCTCATATTCTCAAATTCCCATGCATGTCTTTGAATTGAAGGGGCAAACCAGCTTTTCCTCTACACGCAGACACCACTTAGGGAACTTACTAATTAAAAAATGATGAATGTATACACATACCAGTGCATTAGGGTCTGTGTTCATCTCGATCTTGCCCTCGAATGGCCCCCACGTCGTGCCCACAGGAAGCTGCAGCCGGCTGTGGATCCGTCGCTCTCCATCTTTCAGAAAGACGTCTAACTCTCCTAAAACACACAGACACACACACAAACGCACAGAGAGAAAATCAGACATCACCCATATTCCTCTATACAACAAGGTCCACGCGACATCACAGCCGCTACATGTGCAGATATACAGCGCTGCCTCTGAGCCCCGCGATAAACAGCCGAGGTTACAGCCACGCACTTTCAAAATGGATAAGCAAATCGAGTGAGCACCCATCAGATGGTGTTCCTCACACACGCCGCGTGCTAACCTTACTTGAAAGGTGTCTCGTGTGCAGATAATCTCGGTGAGACACTGCAGGCTCGCTGGCTGGCAGGAGCAGCTCAGGCCTATTTCGGCTGTTCCAGGAAGTCGAGCCCTTGTTAGAGCTACAGTTAATTAACAGTGAAGCCGGATAGCAGTGTTAGTACTACCCCACCAGTTTTATCACTTAGATTCACAGGACGGTTTGTAGGTGGTGATTAATGGAATAGTTATGATAACCCCTGAGACAGAGGGGGATAGTTTACAAATGGGAATGTGTCTCTCTGCAGGACGAGTAAAATATTAAACTTTTGAAATAATTATTTTTAGCAGAATACCTTTGTACTAGCCTATAAGTATGTGAATTCAGTCTAATTTTGTGTCATTGGTTGTGTAAATGTTAAAACAATAGAACATAATGATTTTTTTTGTTATTTGCTTTAAACTAGTAAAATAACACATTGCGTAATTTTATTTTAAAGGTACACAACGTAACATTTTGGATTATGCTGTTGCAACTTGCCAGCGATACAAAACATGCTCCAAATGACCAGCTACACAAAGAAAATGTTACTTTTGCAGTAGGCAATCAAACAACAGAGCCGGAGACGTCCCCGCACCCAGTAAAGTCACAAGTCAAGTCTGAGGAGAGGTGAGCCGCTCACAGCAGACACAGGATTGTTTGTTCATTCTTTCGGTATTTTTCAACGACAATAAAATATCTGTAATAAAATAAATGCTTGCTGTTGTAACAAGATTATAGAACACAATAGGCATGTTTAATGTGCCTTTGAAATATGATTATTATATATACTGTATATGATGTCAATGTAAGGTCTGACTTGAATGACTTGAAAATTACACAAACAGAAGAGTCCATTCATCCAAGTAAATGTAACTTTGTAATTCTGTAAAAGAAACAAAAGCAAGAAATTGTAAAAAGGGTACAGCTAGGAAACAAAACGACAAAGTTTTACTTGTACCTACTCCTTTTCGAATAATAATGTTTTATTGTATTGGTTATTGTACCATGTATCGTCATATCAATATAAAAGACTACTACTACTGCTTCTATATGAGTGATCGCGATGTCGTCACCTCTGGGGCTTCGGTAGGCAACATGCATGTTTTAAATAAATAATAATAGTTGTATGACGGGCAAAAACATTGTTCAGAAACAGAGCAGTGCTTCTCTGGTGTTGTAACATAACTGTGACTCGAATAAACTGTGCTACTCGTCTGAATGCATCACCAAAACCGACCGTTCACCAAAACATCTGCCAAAATTTGCGGGAGAAAACAATATTGGGTGAAATGTTACACAGTGTACCTTTAAAGAAATAATCCTCTTTGAGTAAATTCTTAAACTGCATTTCTTTTAAAGCAGTATTTTGCAAATTATGGGGCCAACTTTAGATTCAGTAGTTTCCTGGATTAGTCTCATGGTGAAAGTTGATGGATCAGACATTTGTAACCACCAGCGCTATCAGGTTTTCTTAACGCTTGGACACAAATAGGGCTGGGCCATATCGTATCGCATATCGTTATACCGGTATGAGTTTTGGATATTTTTGGATATAGTTTTTTTTATATCGTTGTGGATGTGATATAATTAGCATTTTGACTGAAGTCCGGACCAGCGGCAGCGCGCTTGCAATGTAAAACGAATTGAAGGATGTACAACATGTTATTTGAGTAGATCAAATTTGCGAGGAAATTGGGATGGCACTAAAAGAAGAAAAAGAAAAATAGGCATAAAGCTGGGATTTTGAATTGTTGTCCGTTGTCAATTCTATCGTCAAATATATTGTTATCGTGATATTTCTTTTTTATATCGTGATTTTGATTTTAGGTCATAACGTCCTGCCCTAGACACAAACTGTTCCACTGTTCATATCTGAAAACTGTATTGAAATGGTTTCCTCACAGGACTGAAGTGATGTCACAGGTCAGGTACAGACCTAAATAAACTGGTGTCTGTTACAGTGGAGGAAGGGTATTCACCTTATTCAGGAAGTTGCCATGGGGGCCGCCATCTTGTTTTTATGGTGAAACTGCAGGTCTGACTTGAGCTGATATTGGCTTTGATTTTTGTTATTGGCTAAACATAAAACATTTACAACAAACTGAAAATATATCCATCAGCCACAGACAATTAGACAATTAAAGTGACAACAAAAACATAATAGTATAATATTGCAAAAAATATATATTTGATGTATTTTTTTTCATGCTGTCCTTCCACTGAAACTAAACCTGAGCCACACAATTTTTTTTACGTTGAGCTTTTTTGCGAGGTTTTTGTTTATTTCCATTTTATTTTCTTCACTGTCTTACATTGACAACAATGGATTTTCAGCTCACAGGAAGTGCTAATAAAAAACAGGAAATGCTTTTACAACAAAAGTGGGTGGGGCAGAATAAGGTGAATAGAGAATTACATTTTTGACATTTCTGACTCTATTAACACAGACAAAAAGAAGATAAATTCACCATGCTTTTTGGTGTTTTATATATAAACAAACACAGCCTTGAAATGGTCAGAGTGCGGCCGGACTAAACTGAGAACAATCCACTCTTGTAATCAGGCACCTGCTTATTGTCTGTACACAAACTCCACACAAGTTGTTAACATTGTTTCTTTGAACCTGCGCGTCCGCACGTGTGGCTAATAGGTATTCAGGGCAATGGGTTGACGCCGAATGGACGCTGGTGATTACTGAACTTTCTGATGTGTTTGTGCAATAATGACCTCCCGGGGCCCTGCTCTCCGCTCAAAATATCAACTGTGTATCTGCGGCACGCCTTTGTGTCCGTCCCTGGCGCCGCTATGGAAATGTGCGCTTATGTGCTCCCGTGCATGCATAAACATAATGGGCCTTGTGCTATTGCTCGCCACGAATAACACCTCGCTGATCGTACACTCGTTAACAATCAAAGGGAAAATGCCAGTGACAGTTTGAGTCTTTGATACGCATTAGAGCTGCGGTTCAATCGTGTCAGTCCAAGTAACGGAACAGAAAGTAACAATCTTTTGGGGTATCATTTTGATTGGCTAAAATGGACTAAAACTGAAATACGACGTGCATTTCAAAGAGTGGGCAGAATCAATCCACATAAAGAGGAGAGGCAGTGTGCGTTTCGGTTTTGTTTCTATTTCTATTACAGAGAAACTAAGCAGTTATGAAGACAATATTTTGGTTAGCATTAGCCGTAGTCATAGGGCCTGATCGCAAGTTAAGGGGCGACACAACACTACAGGCAAAAGTCTCCACATTTTTTTCTCTGAACAAAAACTGAACATAGACTTTCACCTGGAAACAAATAAATTGCCAAATCTTCACAGTAAGGTATTTCATTATTGAACTGATTCAACATTTCTTCACAGATTTACACCGAAAATTGTAACTTCAAAGGCCAGTTTCTCCACAGACTCTTGCAACAACATCTCTGATTTAGTAGCTCCTACAGCCATGAAGCTTTCCAGTCTTGTACTTTACAGTATTTTTGAAGGTTTGTTCAGAGGGATTTTTCAATATCTAATACCTACCCTGATTTATTGAGTTTTGTACCTTAAAAAACAAGCCAAAATTTGAATTTGTGCAGATTTATTGATGATGTTTGCGCTGTAGCCTTTTAGCGTTTAGCACCATCTATGTTTCAATGTAAAGTAAATCAGGCCCATACAGGACAATAGGTTCTAGGGATCAGAAAAGAAGCAATATATCTCATAAGACACTTTTATACATCATTAAACCCTGCTCAAATCAAAAGTCTTTGAGTGCCGCCGGAAAGACCAGTGTCTCCCAACATTCCAACCTTGACCACTGTTTGGGAATCATTATTAGGGGGAACATGCAAACTTTGGACCGGTGCCAAAAGTAAGATCATGTGCGTTATCTGCGCTGCTCTCCTCCCCCGGTGCTCCCTGTGCCGTCTTCTGGACTGCACTGGAAGGTGGCTAAGCTCATTACAGAGAAATAATTAAACATTGGAGCACAGCTGGTCGTCATCACTGCGAGCCACAGCCACCGCTTGATGCATTCTGTTTGTCCTCAGATAAGACCCGCGGCCTTTACCCGCCTGGATGGAAGTTCCCTTTTAGCCCCGCTTGACACACAGCTCCAACCAGCCCCCTGGCCAAGTCATTCACACTTTTTTGGGGTAGTAAAAAAAATAATGAGGCGACTAGTTTAGGTGCAAGAACGGGGGGGGGAGGGGGATCTATTGAAATTGTGCATCGTGGCGTCCACCATGTTTTGGGTGCCAGTTGTGAGCAGCTCACACCAAATGTTGCCTGAGGACCTTGGCTCGCAGATGGCCTGTCACATCTGTTGCAGACACGAGAGGAAGATTTCCACACAAAATAAGTCCCGTGCATGAATAATGAGGTTTCAACACATTGTCTGCAGTACTAGGCACAAGTTTGCAAACAGTAGGAATATCCAGACAGATGTGTCCAGGTGTCAGGCTGACAACTACTCTAATTACGATTTGCGTAAGCTCTCATTTGTCCAGGAATGTTCCATGTAGAGTACAGGTCATCAAATATTGTTGACTTGACTGGGTTGATTAAGAAGAGGACGTTTTGCCTCTTTTCTTCTCGCTCTTACATCAAATAATAAGACTGGGTAAAACACAAATAGGCTTCCAGCTTCAGTGTTTGCCAGTCTTATCATTTGACTTGAGAGTGAGTCTCTGAAGAACACAAACAAACAAACAAATACCATTTACACCATATTGATTGAGCAGGTCAGATTATGCGGGCTTTTCAGCAAATTTAAAAATAGCCTCGAACCAACCCAGCACCTGTGTTCCCTTCTCAGCGCTGTTGCTCTCTCAAATACCACACACTTGGCAAAAGGAGCCCCAGGATGTTGGATGAAGAGCCCCTCCTGCCCCCTCCCAAACCCGGGGCACCTTCACCCCCCGCCCCTCCCCCGATAAGATCATCATCTGTCGCTACAGTCCCGGCTCTGTTCCTGCACTCCACAGACACTTGGCAGACCACTGAATGTCCCTTTGTGCTGAGAGATCCTCGTCAGATAGGGCCCAAGATGCTCCTTGCTGGCATCTGCTGTATTTTTTTTTTTTTTTTTTGAAACTCTTTTGTGTACGTCTCCCTGTCTTGCTTTTGGGTTACGGTGCAGCGGGACAAGGAACCTCATCACTAGCTTCAATGATATAGCCCCACGTCTGAATAATGGGTATGACAATGGCACAGTGCCAGTGTGGTATCAAAAAAGAGGCAGTAGCAGAGGAGTGGAAGGTTAGGACAGATAAAGACATAAAACAAGTGTAACATGGAGTTGTAAGTAAAGCAATTCACATTTTTAACTAAATGCCGGAACTTCTGCAGCATTTTTAAGCTCGATACATTCTGTTATAGTCTTCATCAGGATTCATCAACATTAGACTATTTAGAAATCAAAGTAATCTCTTATCAACTTAACACGATGTTGCGTATTACCAGAAGGGCCAGGCCTCTTCCTATGATTTGCAGAGTATTCCATCTACCCTTAAGACAAAACACCACAACAGCCTCCTTCATCTCCCCGCGCAACTTTTTATTTGCGTGCATTCTCTGCGCACTTTATCAACTTATATGGTCGGTCATAAAGCGCCGTGCTTATGGAGGCCCATTAATAGCAAGAATACATTTCCTTAATACAGTTTCACGCCTGGAATGAGCCCTCTGCTTCGGGACAGAGATGACAAATTACATCATCATCTCTCCACTGCACAGTCAGATTTCAGATATTTTGTCTGACTGTTAATGCTAAATCTTAATATTATTACTGGGAAATATGAATATATCATGGAAAAATAGATATAGTGCATGCATGACGGAGAGCTCCAGACTTTAGGCACTATATAAGGAGGAATCAGCCTAAAATGCTAAATTAAATAAATAAATGAGTAAGTAAAGTTCATGTATCCACTGGCCCTTCCCCCCCAGTTTGAAAACCACAATTGTAAGGCGTCGGGATGATTTGAGCAATGCAGTGTTCAAAGTTCAATAACCTGTGAGAGGCAATTCAGATATGTCCTCCTCGATCTTCTCAATAGTCGGTCTTATGGCGGTGGCAAATGGGCTATAAATTAATATACCACAGGAGAGGCATATGGGGTGAGATGGGGAGCACTGTATCAGTTCAACAAAAGGTGGCTCATCTTTGAAAACGATATGTGTGATATGAAATTTTACAGCCGAGGCAGAAATGTCACAGGGCTTTGATAAGACAGACATGAACTTTCTTCTCCCCTCCGCCCCAAACTGTTACTATCAGGTCGCGGTGAGTAAAATGCATCATTTATAACCCCGCGCCATTATCTCGCGGAGCAAAGCTTGTTTTAAGAGGCACCCATCACCCACAGCCCTCAAACACTTCTACAGCGTCCCTTGTAGAAGCTAAATATATAAGAGAAACAAGTTTTGGTACATTTCTGTATGTTCCCCAACACGCTGAATTACCTTCGTTCCGAGTACAAAGGCGTGATGGGTGATATGCCGAGAAATTCATATCACAATCTATTCTAGGGCCTAGATCACAATTTAGATTTTACCATGATTAATGGACACTCGCCATCTTCATATTGCGTTTGAGACTTTATGAAGTCATTTGCTGCTTCTGCAATTTCACACCTCACTCTGATTGGTTAAATGCAGCTGAGGCCGAGCAATGGGACGAGTGAGTGGAGAAAATCTGAGCGTAGGGGCTGCATCGAGTGGGAAAATCACTGAATCATGTCATATCGATGGCACCAAAACGGCAGATCGTCCCAGGGATCGGATCACAATTTGACTTGAATTGTAATCGCTCGGCCCTCGTGCAAATGGGACGACCTTCGAATAGCCAGCTCATTTAAAACGTCATGGCTATAAAACTAAAGGCACAATGTATGTTCATGTGGCGGCTAGCGTCATTAAAAAGATAAGCATGTTTTATAATTGAAATGCCTGTTTTTGTAATTGCAAGTTTCAAAATGAGTCCAAAAGTAGGTAAATGCTTCAGCCTGCATTCGCCTCGTACAACTCCTAACTTCACAATTAGAAAACTCGTCGAAAATCTCTTCAAAAAGTCCATAAAAATTCTGGATCAAAAACATTATCATCACTGCAATATCCTTGAAAAATACAAAATGCTAAATTTTAAAAATGTCATCAATTTCAAAAACTGTCTCATATATAAAATACTTCACGGTCTGGCCCCGCCCCCACTCTCTAAATACATTAAACCTAAACCTGTGAGGGGTCTTGGCACCAGAGGAGATGTGGAGATCCCACACAGAAGAACCACGTTTGGACAAACTGTTCTGTCCGTAAGAGGAGGGCAGTTTTGGAACAATTTGCCAATAAATATAAGAGAATGTCCAACTTATCTCTCCTTCAAAAAAACAACTCAACAGTTTCTCAAAGTAAATCAGTCCTGCACTCATTTTAACTCACATGTTATTAGATGTTTTATATTGTATGTTGTTGTATGTATTTGCTGACCTGCCTGGGGACTACAGATGTAAATGAGCATTTTTGCTATAATCTGGCACATTTACAACTTGTATGCACTTGTATATTAAGCTTGTTCATGAATGTGCGCTGTCCCGATCAAATAAATAAATAAATAATAAAAAAAAAAGAGCAAAAGACAAGCGCCACAACAGGGCGTCACTCTCCTCCCGTCTCCTCAAAGTTGGCCGGGGACGGTACATTATCAACACCGAGCCGCTGTTCGGCGTCATTGAACAATTGAAATATAAGCTCTGTCAGACGCGCCGTTTCATCAATAGCTCGGCCAAGTCAGAGGCAGACGCGGCCGACAACCATCTCCCGGGCATCCATCTTTCCCCGGGAGCGCCGCAATTCCTATTGATAGCATGTAAAAGGCGACAGCAAAACTTAAAGAATGACTGTCCCCGCGCCAAGATATCTCCCTATCGCTGACAACATCTAGAGGACACACGCCGCTCTCTCTCAAGGCAGGGAATCAAGATCGCTCTAAACGCTTTTCTTAAAATTTCCAAAGCGTCAAAAGGACATTACTCCACCTGGATGTGTCAGTGTGGATGAGTAATTGGTGGTGTTCTCACTGGAAAAGTATGTGTTTGATACAGAGACGGGAAAACACTGCGGGAAATGGTTGTTTTGTCAGCGCACAAAGAAAATATTTAGCGAAAAGTATACAGGCCGGTTGATGTAATTATAGGATTGTACTTATATGCTGCGCCAGGCTTTTTGCAAGAAAGTTTAAAAAACATATAATAACGAACAAATAACAAGGCCATTGGCGAGATTGTGCTTCACAATGACTGACTGAATATAACCCTGAAATCGTTGGACAGATTTCCACTTCCCACATCTCATATAGTCGCGGTGTCATTGGCAAGACACTTTACCCATTTTCAATTTCGGGAACAGCTCATCGCAATTAGATTCGAGGTTTGTGTGTTCAAATTCAGGGCGAGTTTGAAGGTCACATTTTAAACAGGTCCAGGAGGGTTAACATTTGAGAAAAGACTGGGATATGAACTGCTAAACTAACACAAGAACATGTTTGCGGACGTCTAAAGTACAGGATTAGCAGCTTTCCGACTTTACACAGATTGTTTTGTCACCAAAGGATAGTGTATTGCCTGAATGCCAGCAGTCTTTGCTATTCAATAATTGTGAAATACGATTTTGATGATTGTGCTTGAATGTGCAGAGCTAAACACAACTGCTTTCTATTTTTGTTAATAGAGATGATTTGGGAGGAGACTATTTTGAGTACTCCTGAATCTCATCCCAAGTCAATTACTAGACTTCCTCCGGTAACACAGGAATTCTTTTTTTTTTCTTTTTTTTCCCCGGGTGACCTAGTTGTCTTTTGTGAGTAGGTTTTAGCCGGAGCAGTTTGACAGTCAACAGATAAGATGGATTAAGCTCTCTCTTTTTTTTTTCATCCAGTTTTTGATGTGAACAGCGTAAAAGCGGGTTAAACCGTTGAGTTTCAGGAGTATTTTTAAATGCCTGGAGATAGCGCGATAAAGGGGCTAAACCTAAAAAAAAAAAGTGCACGCCACTGCCGGGCAAGGTCAAGGTCACGGCTCGGGCGGGCCGCTAACCGACAAACGGGGGGCGACCTCTCCGTCTCTCGGCAAAATAAAGATACATGCAAGAAGACTAAATCAAGTATGGAGAGGTGTGTACGCTGGTGCACCCTTTCCTTGTGTGGGAGAGTGGGCTCGCGAGGAGGAGGAGGAGGAGAGGAGGGGGCCGCCTCTGCTTCCACGCATGAATGAAACGCTTATATGTGTGTGCAAAATATCTCTACGAGCAACTAGCTTCATAATTATGTTTTGATTATTTGCAAGGACTAAAATAAAACAGCAATTAATCCGCCGATGTAAGACAGGAAATGGAACGGCACGTAATAAACCAGCCGTTTCATAGCGCCACCAAATTTGAGAATATAATTTGTGCGCAGCCCCCTCCTCCTCCTCCTCCTCCTCCTCCTCCTCCTGCTCCTGCTGCTGCTTAGTTATATATTCAAACCTGATCCTGGCTGTGCTTTACATATAGGAAGTGACAGCCATAAGATCATGTGACATAGCTCGACCAATCGTGGCGTGACAGAGCTCATTGTCAAGAGGCTGAAAGTTGAAGAGAATGAAGTTTACTTGAATATGTTTGTGTACAGTGCAAAAATAATGACTTTTTATACAGTAAGGAATGGGAAGGAGTTTAAACTTTTCTCTTGCTTTACTTAATCAACTTATGTCATGGAGTTTCCTTTCTTACAGAATTAACAAACCATATCAGCACTTTCTACACATCCATATGCCACATGGTTACACATACAGTAACTACAACTTACATCAGCATCGTAAATTTAGGGCAAATTCAACTGGGTTATTCTACTGTTAACTCAGTTCAACTCCAACACATGTAACAGCCATGAGCCCGAATCACCTCTTTATATTTCCTTTTACATTTGCTCATGTCTGGACACTCCCTCAGCTCCTCGGCTCACCCCGCAGACCGAGACACAAAAACTCTGCCTGGTTGTGAGTGCTCAAGCATGCTGCAGTTTTTGTGTACCTCTTAGATTGTAACCTGACCCTCTATGGGAGCGATGGCGATGTCGTCACGTCCGGGGCTGTGGTGGGCAACATGAATGTTTTTAATGAATACTCTAATAATAGTTCTATGATGGGCATAAACAGAGCATTGCGTCCCTGGCGTTGTAACAGCTGCCTGCCTCACCAAAACATCAGCTGAAAAATGTGGAAGAACAGAGATGGCTCCTATTTAAGCTCAATTTTTGGATGTTTTCTGGTCATTGGTTGTATTTAGCTTTATACATTTTTAATACTGTTAAATATTCTGCGAGATCTGGAAATCTTTTGGGATTTTGCAACTTATTGGAAAGAGCATTTTTCACTTTTCAGCATCAGATATTCGATGGAATTATATCAATAAACAATAGACAAATTTGTACTTTTTATTACCTTTTTGGATTACGAAATTGTGTCCTGTATTTCCTAACTTTGACTCTTAATGGGCACCAAGTTCATATTGTCTTGTATGGCTCAATGGCGAGAGATTTTACCCTGGAACTAGAGGATCTTGGAGGTTGGCTCGGATCTGGTGGGGTCTGGGTGTTTGTTGATGTGGAGATGTTTGTGCTGGGAAACATTTGTGATGGGGACACACTCCGAGGCCTTGTATTCCCTCCACTGCTGCTCATGTCAGTGACAGGGGAGAGTAATCCTATACACAGGCTGCTATTGTGAAATGAGAAACTAGCCTCAGCCTTCAGTGGCACCGACCATGCACCTCTCTCCCTCTCTCTCTTACTCTCTCTTCCCCCCTCTCTCTCTCTCCCTCTGTCCTAATCTGTAAACGACTTAAAGGAGCCTTATCTCCGGGCTCTTCTGCTTCATTTCATGCTTGATTTACTTTAATTTGTCTGATAGGGCACAAGGATTTGGAAATGGCCCATCTTTCGGTGGAAAATGTTCTGATTTTTCTCTGGCATTGTTATGTGGAGGTTTTTGACTTTTCTCTCTCTCTCTCCTTCCTCCTCCTCCTGCTCCAGACCATCTCCATCTCTCTCTCTTTCCCTCTCTCCCTCTTGTGATGGCGGTCCGGGAGGTTGGGTGGGGTTGTGCATGCGTGGGTGACTCTAGTGCAACAGTATGTTTGAGTGCATTCAGATTCGAGCTAACGCAGCAGAAACTATTTTCTTCACCGTGAGGTGTGATTTGGAGATGAGCAAAACACTATACCGAGGACTTGTTTAGCTTTTTAGATGCACATTGCAGGCAAAGAGCAGCCGAGTGCTTCAAACCACAACGATCTTATGTTTAAGTTAAGAGGAGACTCCAGTTTAGCAAGCGCTGTGTGCTGATAAAGCCGTACAAAGAAGGACAGGGTACAAGCCACATGTCTACAGATGCTTTCCCTATTTTTCAACTCTAGTGCATCCTCGCTATGGCTGTCTGGCTGCTCCCATCTCTAAGACATTTTTTCTTCCCCCCACACTTCTATTTAGTGACTGAATGACAGTGGAGGCAGTCAGCTATGATTAGAGAAGGCCCATATCTACCCAAATCCTGAATAATCTCCATCCCCTTCGCACCAATGAGTGAGGCACACAGGCGGCACAAAAAGCCAAAGAAAGGCGACAAGGAGAGCAGGCAGGAGTGTACAGAGATGTCATGTAGTTCCCGCTGTAAACTCAATATGGCCGACCACAGGCTCAAATCTCAATATGTGAATCATGCAGAGCAATCTAGTCACAGCAAACAGCTTTACACAACTTGAAAAGATGTCAAGAATGCATACGATTGGAGGCCTGTGTGTTGCTGTTTGCCATGTGGTGGACAAGTACCTCAAAGATTTAGTAATTATCTAAGGTCTACATACTTCACTAGTCCTATTTGGTTTATTCCTGAATGTTTAACCCCGACCTTGAATTCATTTTGACCAAGCTTTGATATTGAATTTTATTATAATACTAAACATGTACGCATTTTAACTTGCTTTTCTCTTAAGCGTTGATCAGCACTTACTGTCATACATACGTCATGAAAAATACCTTTCCTTCTACGCTATTAATCACCTGGATAGATGCTCTTATGTGTTGCCATAGAAACACATGCCCATCCCTGTGTCTGGTCAAGGCTTGGCAGGAATGGTTATGGTTAGGAAACGGCTTTAGTCTAGTTTCAGCGGGTCTAAACAAATTCGAGATCCAACCAATAATGTTAATACCTATTTTTGTACTTTTTTTTTTTTTACTTTTTTGTAAAAAATAACAAATGTTTAATAATTATTTGAATTTGAATTAAGTACAAATTCTTTACATTTTTTAGTTATGATAATTGTACTATTGCTATATGTACTTAGGTGCTCATTTATCTAGACAGGCACTAAATAGCAAGTGCGATCTGGAAAATAGCATCTAACAAGTGAATTTCTTCAATGTGACCAATAAAGCCCCATCTTATCTTGCTTCTTTTTCTGATAAACCTTTTATAAACATTTCCCCACAATAAATACAATAATAAATTGACCACAGCCTTCACAGGTTCTCTAGTAGCCCCAATGCGATAATCATTTGTAAAGACAGAGCGAGATGACACGACACTAGCCCCACCTATGCACATTCACGCACAGTGGCGGTGAAGACGCACAGATGTACAATGGCAGAAAGGGGAAGAGGAACATTGAAATTCATCTCACAGACTGAATTTACTTAACTGAGGTCTGTGCGCTGTGATAAACAGAGTGATGATCCACCAACACGTCTTTATCCATGCTTTGCTTTAATTAACGCAGGCTTGTTTGTTGAAAAGATGATTAATATGCTGATGGAAATTGCATAATTGAATACCACAACACTCGTACAATCAGGGAGGAACATGGCATTTTTGTGAACTTTTTACTATCACTATTATAACTATTATTCGGTACAATCATTCGCTTGACAAGAGGGACGCACCCTCATCACCCGGGCACAAAACAGGTAGAAAAGGTAGGTCCGGGGGGCTGGCTGTTCATGCTTCTCACAAAATAGTTTAACAATATGGATATCAGCGTGGTTAAGGTGTGTGTGATGGAGGGAATTTCAGCAGTAAAATGCCTGCAATGTCCCCGATATTTGCAAATAGCTGGATTCTGTGTAGTATTTTGAGATTCAGAATTCACAGGTGGATTAAGTCTTTACTTGAGTAGATGTTGATAATAATAATGTTACAAGGAGTAAGTAAAAAATGTTCAATACAATTCTTGTAGTGTACTGTCCTTGTGACAAACAAAATCCCCATCACTCACCACCACTTTCATGTTTAAAAGCAAGCTGCTTAAGTTCCAGGTACAGTGCGTTTTGTTTGGGGAAACAGCAATTTTTCCAAGACCACAGGAGGCAGCTCCATCAAAATGGGCGCACAAATTCATCCATGCAAAGCTCTTCAAGCTCGCTCCAAATTGTCTGATTTGTGTTTAAAAAGAGTAAAAAGAAATCCAACCAGTCTCACTTGAGCGATCCAGTTTGGCCAGCGTTACCCCCCCAGCGCTGTCGGCACAAGGGTCCCAATGCTAATGCTAAATACACACGTAAAATATTCACCCAATTACAACGATACCTCTTAGAAAAACATGCGCCTCTATGCTCCTGGGAGGGCTAGCCTTGCAGATCACGTTCAAAGAGCCAGCGGAAGAGGCGATGGGTGTCAAGTCCCCAGGAGCACCCGTCAGCAAACGGAAAGACATCATAGTCTAGAGTCGTTGTATATTTTGGTGTAAATTACTCATGACTACAGTGGGAAGTTGAGGGAGCATTGACAGGACTGATACCTTCACAGAGGTCAAAGTAATTGACAAAGTGTACACTTTTCTTTATTTAATGGTGTACCTTTCGCAACATCTTCACCAAAATACAAGTGGCTAAAGCAAAGAAGTGCTCTCCGGTTGATAAGAACAGTGATTTTATTATAGATTATATAACACACAAGCATGAAGTTCCCCCATAAAGCCTCTTAGTATAGCGGATCAGCGAGTGAATTTGCATCAAGGCCACGCAGCATCGGAGTACAGTGATTTAGCTAATCTCTTGTTGCACATTTCTTCGTCATTATCATCTTATATTGTAAATTGAAGGAGCCCCCCCCCCCCACCACCACCACCCCACCCAAATACAGGTGATGCGTGAATTAGAAAGACTTCATCAACAATGTCTTAAGAAACGGAATAATTGGGACGAGACAAACACTGTTTACATGTTTGGCTTTGATTGCGGTTTAATTCTACATCACTCAGAGCGCAGAACTCACAGGAGCGCCGATGACGCCTTTCATCGTCACTATCAGAAATCTCTGTGTCATTCATGTTTTGTGAGACTTGACAAGAAGACTTTGAATAAAACCCTGGAGAAGTGAGATAAAAACCTGCCTTTCTTACACGCTGAATTGCCATGATGCACGTCCAAATTTCTTGATTACGAAGAAAGCGGAGGTGGGGGAAGAGAGAGAAAAAAAGAAACATAAAACCTAAAATGAAAGCGTGCGCTGAAAGTTTTTGCTGATATAACCGTCAAGTGTGTCTATAAGTCTACTTAAAACGCTTAGGTATCAGCGGAGACAGCTGCGACACCCTCGTCTCATGATTGTGTGGAGACAGTGCGCTATCAAGGCTCCCGAGCGCTCCCAAAGCTACATTTCCGGTGACAAAAAGCTGCATGCGAAAGCCTCCTGACGGATTCATCTGTATCCTAATATTTCCAATCCAATTTAAGTGGAGCAGCCGGAGTGGTCTGAGTTTACCAATCTTTGCTTTCCAAGACTCCGTGTGCCGAGGCTGGAGGGGTTCAATCAATGGCGCTTTGATCTCGGCTGGAACCATAATTATTTAACATTGTTACAAGGATTTCTCTAATCCATCCTACCATTAAATCCCTTTTACACCCTCATCTTCTGCAGCCTAATCTGCATCTGGGCGCTCCGTTTGTCTCTCTCGCTCATTTCGACGTGCCCCTCCCTCCAGACGACACCCTGACTTTATAATGGACTTGGGTGCTGAGTTTGAAGCAGCCTTGTTTACTGAGGGCAACCTGACTGAACTCCGAGGGATGAGCGCTGTGCAAGCATTCATGCCGGGAACTTTTCTGGATTTGTGAAGTTTTTTTCCCTCTCCTTTTATAAGCAAATGCTAAAAATGTCTTTTCAAGTAAAACCCAAAAGAGCGGAATATTTATTCCAAGTTCCATACTCTGTGTAGCGCGAAGTAAACATTAAAATGCATATGCTCCGTTCTGTGTTCTAACATTTGCACAACAGAAAGCCTCCTTCTTTAACACAACTATGGGAATTTTAAAGTCCTGCTCCTGATGGCCCAAAGGTTTAATCCCATCTGTTTATTTTGGTGATCACTTTGACTCCCAACAAAAAGGGCCCACTGTCCTTTTGCAAATATTTGCGTGTCTCTGTGTTTCACCATGATATAAATAGCAGCTCCGGCGACCGCAAACATTTGTCGAGGCACCTGCCACAGTATCGTGCCCATCTGCTCCTCCGTTCCTCCTAGCATGACATATGTGCATTAAACCTGAAATGGTTATTGTGGTTTTTTTCCTTGCTGATTTTTTGGAAGCGACAGAAAGAAGAATGGCCACAGACGCTCCGGGGTTGGCTGGAGTCAAAAATGAGACTAGGGACTTTTTACGTCCGACTGAAGCCGCGTGTGCATGTTTGATGTAGGCCGGAGGAGGGAGGAGAGGGGATTGTCTTAAGGCCCCTGTCTGTGTGTCTGTCAGGTAGCCTCTCCATGGGCCGACCCCTGCCTCGACCTGGCACCTGTCCAGCTGGCACGGACCGCGGAGCATGCTGGGTAACGCCGGTCACCGGGAACAGCCAAGAGATTTACGGACAAGGTGATCATATTGCTTCTGTTGCCCCTCTGTCACACTCTCCTCCCCCTGTAGAAAACAGTCTGTGCTTTTGATTTATGCCTTTTAGAAGATGAGGTGAAGCATGGTGGCATCAAATGTTTGAAGTGGCTTTTATGAAATCATGCAGTGTTTTAGTTTAGCTTTCAAATTGTCCAATCTATTTGAAATTAACCAAACCCAATTCCGAGATCATGCTCATAAAACATTTCTGCATGTGCACCAGGCCTGCCATTGCACAGCGAATGGCTACGACACCGTATAGCTGTAATCTCAACCACAGTGCTCTTAAGGAAACCCTGGCATTTGGCTGACTTTTATGAGGGGGTGTGGTTTACATGGCAATCATTTAGATAAGACCGCGAACAAGTTCATTAGCAGAGTTAGCTAGCTACCACACACCATTCCCAATTAGCCCAGAGGAGAGAGAAAGCCGGAGTCAGATCCATATCACCGCCAGTCCGTGAAAATGAAGAGAATGGCATGTAACGCTATCTCGCGAATCACAGTGAAACATCCGTGACGAGAAATGAACACGAGACACCAGATGAGAGCGCGATTGGCTTAAGGACATACTTGTGGAGACGAGAGGAGAGACAGAAACTCACTGGGTGTTCCACATCACAGCCCCAGCACTGCGAACAACACACACCAGCGGCTATCAGATTAATAGTGAGTCATTCTCTACAGCTCCACACTGGTCCACACAGAAAGACAATCGCAGGCGCAGGACCGCACTCAACGCGACTTACTAAAGTGGACATGAAAAAGAGGCACAAAAAGTTCAATTACAGCATGTAGATTGTAAAGGCTTTTGTTGTTACTCAGCAAAAGGGAAACGTTATGGAGGTGCTTCAATAGACTCACCAAAGCAGGTGGGCATGTTCCAGTGAGCCCACCTCATTAAAGGCTTCAGTCTCTCTTTATGTGACGGCCATTACACAGCCTATTCACATGCACATGCTCGGTGATTAAAAATTATCTGTTGGTGATCATAATCACACCTGCTTAAACTTAAGCCAAAGAATAACAAAGAACTTTTCAACTCTCGCTATCTGAACATTTACAAAGAGATTAAAGGAGAGACAGTTCCAAACTAAATAAATTTGCTTTTAATCGCTTTGAACAGGAAGTCATGTCATTTCAAATGTTATCTGATTGTCTGATTCCTTGCTTTATTCAAATTATAACATGGCCATCTGACTTTTTCAGCACAATGGGAAAAATTAAAAAGGGAAATGACCTTTCATGGCAGCCATGATTGGAGAGTGAATGGCATTATTATGTGCCAAGATTAATTTCTGCCCACTCTACGCAGCCCATAGAGAAAACAGAGGAGGGGCACAGATGCTACAGCACAAGTCACTCACTAATTGGTTAGTATATCATAGAGATGTTAGCAAACTTAAATAAAGGCACATGCCCCTCACGATGAACTCCTTCAATGGTTTGCGGATCAGACAAGAGGCTTGATGTATGTAAAAGCATGCTTCTGCGAGGAGGGGCAGTCATGTGCTCAGTGCTATTTTTCACTATGTAACAGCACTGATAGGGCCGTGTTCGGTGGATATAGCTCGATAACTCCAAAACGCTGGGGTTTACTACAACAGAAAATGCTCCTCATGTCTCACATCACCTCTCCTGCCTTTCACACATCCACCGCCTTCACCATCACCGTCTCCTCTCTCCCGCTGCTCCTGCCACTGTGTCTCTGAGCTCTCATTCTGATGGCTAAGTAGAAGCATAATTACAGCCAGTCATGCATCTCCTCATGCTACATCCTTCCCTCATTTTCAAAGCAGTATTTTGAAGCTCAGCATTTCCTTGCCCAAAAGGCCGTTCTCCCCGCGCGCTGCCGTCTTTTTGTCAGGGCCTATGGTAGAGCGCTGACCCCCTCAGCCCTGTCTCTGACTGATCACAGTGATGGTTTATTACTGTCGTCCCTGCGCTCTTATCTTTAGCCAGCAATGCTCATTTCCTTCCCCAGATTTAAATGCAAATGTGAAATTTAATGATAAATGCATTATCTGATAGGCGCGATAACACTGATTCACTGTCAGTATAAAATACACACCCCGGGGGGCGTGGAGCCAGCCAGCACAACTTGCCTAAATCCACTTTTTCTCCCTCTCTTTCTACTGTTCTCTTTTTGACAAATGCATGTACCTGCAATAAATTCTGGAGGTCATTTTATGCATTAAAAGGAATCATATTTTGTGCATTCAGCAGTGGCTGCCGACTGCTGCTGAGCGGTAATTGCAAATTCAATGCAATATCCATCACCTTGATAAAGTTAGTCTTACAGGGGACTAAACAACATGAAAATATGTGGTTAGCTCTTTCAAAGCACAGAATTGAAATGGGGATATACATTTTCTTTTTAAATCTCAAGTAATGATCCATTAATTAGCGGTAGTTTTCATCAGTTGCCTCTCTTTTGTCTGAAAACTCTGCACATTGGTGTGTTCGGTGCCAGCAGTCGAGCATCTTCACTTACTTGGCCCGTCCCATTCGTCTGGTCCCACTGCAGCCTGACGGTTCTTCTCACTCGGCTCCATCTCAGAGTCTCCTGCCTCTCTGTTACCGTCATCCTCTCCTGCCAAGCACAATGGAAATGTTTTACAGAACCGAAGAGAATTATTAAGAAATGGTGCCTGTAACTTAAATGACAGAATTAACAGAAGTAAAAAGTTTGAAAACCACTGTCAAACTAAAGCGGTCTTAAAAACGATTATTTTTCTGTCTGATTTTGCAACACCTTCAAAAAACCTAAAGGTGAACTGCCTTATCTCGCCTATACTTGTTTTATTGATTCATTACATTTTCAAACAGGGTTGATAAAAGCCATTTGTGTCTGTATATATTACAGTCCGTGTATTTGCTCCGAGCACACAGGTCCAGCTGTGCACTTTATGTAAAGGGGTTCCCATGAGTGCCTGCAGGAACAGGAGGCAGGCCCACAGAACAGGAAGGAAAGCAATGTGTGGGAGCGAGGTGGCTATTTATTACCGTTTGATCTATTGTGGAGCTCACCCAAATGTGTGTTATAGGATGTTGTGCTGATTTACAGTCTGCAGCACACCTTCACCATGCTCTGGGATATTTGGGTATCTCTATCCAGGATGTTAAGGGCTGTGGGCTTGTTAAGCAGTCCCCACCTTCATCTCTATGGAGTCATAATACTGACCACAATACACAGAGCAGCGCTTCCCCGGCGTTCCTCGAAGCTCTGTGGCTAAAAAAGACGTATTTTTGTATGCATACAGTAAGCACAGTTTGTACTCTAAGTTTATAGGCACATAAATCAGTGCTTAGTAGATGCCCCAAGTGGAGCGCTCTAAATAAATCCAATGTGGCTGACACAGAGTCTTTCCAAAGTCTGCAACTAAGAGCAAACCTGCCCTGGGCATATGGGGCTAGTCGATGGTTTGCAGAAAAACATTTCTCCCACTTTTGTCACCTTATCGTTGCCATCCCTTTGATGTTTTAAACCCAATAGTGAACGGTCAAGGGCAGGCCTGGATTACCACAATGGATTACTACACTTCATACTGTTGGAATGGGGATGTCTAGATATGAAATGTGAATATATGAAGATGGCAAAAATTCTCAAGACTCATGAGAAGCATTAACATGTTGGTTTGTAGGGTTTGCATTTATGATGTATGCTATGTCTCAGGAGTGGTGACAACTGCCTTGGGACCATCCACAGTTACAGGTTAATCTTCAGATCAACAGCACTCACCATGTTTATCTTTTGCATGGCTCACTTCAAAGGAGGTAGCAAACATCGCCAAAAGGATGGCAGCTTTCTACCTCACACTCGGGAAAGATGTATATAAGACTGATGAGATACTGAAAGGAAGCCTGCTCACGTCCTAGTTACAGTACATGAGGTCATTATGACCCACTTTTGCTTATGCAAGTGTCTGCTTGGGCTCACGCTCTCTCCCCCACCTCCTCAGTGTATTATTAGGACACACATGCAACTAAATTCTCTCCTATTCATTGTTGGGCTTGGAGAAGCTCTTTAGCATACCACACTCGTATTATGATGAGGATAACAAAAGCGCATATCAACAGTTCCTTCCAATGGAGCGGAGTTTGAAAAAAAAAAAAAAAGCTTGGAGATAACATTAAAGGCACTACCTTGATCTCAGGCGTACATGTTAAGCCCTGTAACGAAACGTATTGGAAGTGTTTAATTAGAGCTCGGGAAATGAAGCTACAAGATGATTCCTTAATTAAGCAGTGATTAAGGATTTTCTGCTTCTATCTAACACAGTTTGCAATGCATTTTAAACACAATCGCTCAGGCACCCTCGCAGGGAACAATGTCACAAGGCTTTGATGAAGTTTCCTGCACAAATGTCAGAGGGAAAAGGCTAAGCAGAGAGGAAGAGCTACTAAAATATGCAGGATGTGTTCAGTAATAAGAATTCAAATACAGCACATTGCAGTGTGACTTTACTATTGACCCTGCTTATGTCAAAATAGATTGATTGTGGTGCTCTATTTCACCCACTGGAATCTCGCCAGTAATCTAAAGTGCTTTGTTTCATGATTCGAATTGAAACCCTTTGTAACGTTATCAAGGGAGACTGATTGTCAATGATTATTCTTCACATTATCACCTAGATCATAATTTACATCTGCCAGGATCCGCTCCCTCTACAGTGGAATGGAGATACTTAAGGCAGTGCGGGGAGAACAGACGGGCCGGGGCAGGGTGCGTGGGGGGAGGGGGCGAGTGGAGCGGGGTGGCCTGCTGGGCTCAGGGTTGGCGGGCATGCAAGAGGAACCAGTGAGCTGTTAAAATCAGCCCTATCACTGCTCCATCAAAGGACACCTCTGTAGCCAAATCGCAGTCACACGCAGCACGCCACACATTCAGGTCAATAAGCTTATAGGCGATTTACACAAACAATTCCTCGAGCAAGGTAGCAACAAAGTCATATTGGTTTTTCCTCTCCCTTTAAGCATTGTCTCAGCTAAGGAAGCCCTTGAAAATGTCAATCTCTATAGAGTAGTGTGTAACTTTAAGGAGCTCATGGCTCTAATCCTGACCACAGTCCACACAGATAGGTTGCAATTTCTGCAAAATGGAGTATAAGTATTTTAGTCTTCATACAGGATCGTACAGTTCCATATGAGTCTGGCTCAATGACTCTCGGACACTTTTTTAAAGCTACAATCTGGTACCGGAGCAGCCGTGATTTGGAGGAAGTAATACTGGGGCAATAGCTGCCTCCTCCCCGCAGCAGCAGCCAGTTGATATTGCATATTTGGGTGTTGATGCAGATTACCCGGCAACAGATAAAGTCAATTCCAGGAAGCAACCTTTTCTCCAAAGTCAAGCATAGCTGTAAGACTTATGCTATCAGAAAAATAGGTCTGAATTGCATGCAATTTGTGGCAGGCAGAGAACTCCAATACAGGGAGGCTATTAGTGCAACGCGCTGCCACTGTCTCTTTAAATGCCAATAAATTTCCATCATTACAGAATCTGGCAGTTTTCCTGTGTGTCTGCAGCCTCTCTTTATCTCGCGCTGCTTCAGTCTCGGAGCATGTAGATCTGGCCCAGTTAGATTGTCATACTTAACAAACATTAATGATTAATTTCCTGCACTGAGTCAAATGGGGCTAAAGGGATGACTCGATTCATCTTATCGCACCACAAATTAGCATTTCTCCATATTCTCCAGCCTCAACTGTGCATTAAAATTCCACATCCACTATTCTGGGCACTGGCAGCTGTGGCAAAGGAGATCTTCTGCTGCTGGAGATTCTGATTATGTCTGTGTTGCACAAAAAGTGCCGTAATTAATTCTGCTACTTTGTGTTTGTTGCCGTTTCTCTGACTGCTGCAATGTCAAATTATTCACCATGGGGTTACTGGAGGGTCAAGGTACTCTTGTTGTTTGCTGTGTTAAGTCCTTGCTTAGCCATCCTGGGCACTCATTCAAACATGGTACTGTGTTGAAATGTTTCCTCGACATTATAATTCTTTTATTGAGGAGCAATAGTTCAAAAGAGTGCAAATGCTCCAATTTGTTGTGCATGATGAGTTCTGACACAACATTTATAAGACCCCCACAATCATCAGTTCAGGCTGAAAAATCATGTAAAGTGCCTTCACAGAAAGCTGTTTTACATCGAGGAAATGAGACACATGAAGCCCCATGTAAATTCAGTGTCAGAGCAAACTAAGGAAGTCATTTGTCATGAGACAACACTTGGAGCGCACAAAGGCAACAGCTTGTGGCAACACCCCACTGAACTTCACAGATAGCCAACAATAAAAGAGGGGGTAAAACAGCAAGGTGAAATTTCACAATTTCAGTAAAAAGATCCCATTCAGAGAAAGGCGGCTTTCTGACAAAAACGCAAAGGTGTGTCAATATAGTATAAATCTTCAGGGGGAGTCAGAGAGTTATCTAGGACTGTCCATAAAAGTGAAACCAGTCGAGGAGGCAGCTCACCGCCATTGGGTTTAATCCAAGACAAAACCAAGGTCATTTCTTTACAAGACACACCAAGAACTTTTAAATCTATGAAATACATTCTTAGACAAATGTATGCTGTTGTGACACGTACGCCTGTGTTTTATTATCACTTCAACAGACAATACTGGCAATTATGTATACAGTTTTAATATACTGTAGATGCAGACTTTTACACAGAAATGGATTGTTGTTGTTTCTGGCTGTTGCTTTTTAGAGCCAAAAATGAGACTGATTTGCCATACTCTGCATCTTGCTCTCTCACACCAACTGAGTGCAGGTCTCCATGTACCCAAGAATCTAAAGGCTTCTTGTCGAGTGTCCATATTTTCATTATAGTCATTTGCACTCTTATTTCTTTCTTGTTGGTATTGAATTGACAACACAATGGCTCTACATCAAACACATAAATCGATTTGAAGTTCTCCATCCCTCGATCTGTAGGTGCTTCGTGCTTTTATCTGGGGAGTCCCCTCTTCTTCCAGGCACAAGGCGAATGGCTGAGTCTTTGGTGGCATTCAACTTCCTGACCTTTGCGCCTTTAAGCAGCTTTGCTACTTCACCGCACTCTGATCAAAGTTAATAAGTGCTTCATATGTTAATGAAAATTGGTACTCCCTCTTTGTGTTCCTACAGCTTTTTAATACCTATTATGGGCTGAAACTTTTAATGGAGGTTTTAGGTCCCCCTGACAAGCCCCATTTCAGACAGGGACTACACAGATACAAGGCTAAGCTAGGACCGAGGAGAGCGCGCTGGAGGAACCTCACACGGGAGACCTCAGCGGCGCAGAAGATAAAGGCCATGGGATGAGTGGCTGCTCTAACACCCACGTTCGCGTCCGCATCGGGCTAATTACAGCACGCCATCACATTTGAGAGGGTTTAGCTAATCAAGGGGGCTCTCTTCTCCCCTCCTAAAGTCGAGGAATAACACACTTAAACCGCCAGGATTGCGTCCCAGTTAATTCACCGCACTTTTTGCCTAAATGGGGTAAATTTAAGCCACGTCGACATTACTTTCTAAATAGATCTAATTGCAGAGGGGGATCATGGGGGAGAATGGCTACACCTGATGGTTGGACACCACTTGCCAAGAGGAGAAAGGGTGTTCGGATAGGAGCATCACAGGGTTTTAAATGTTCAAATGTTCAGTGTTAGACTTAGCGCTGTAAGCTTAGATATTGCAAAGCTTGACACAAAACAGATTAAAAAGTGTCTAGAAAAGTAGTATTTTCGACATGTTGGATAGCTTGTGTTCACTTTATTCACAAACACTGGGATTGGGGAGAAGATTTGGGACTGGAGCGGTTTTATCCAAAACAAGTGAAATATCAGAGCCTCTGACAAGGCCCTTTGAAGTAGTTGGACTTTTTCTTCTATTGGTAACTACCAATATGTGCCACACCATCGGTTTAATAGCTGCTGGGTTATTACAAAGACTTTGAAGTATACAGAAGGACATATTAGGAGGGAGACAAAGGCTAAGCAAACGAGGCGTCGTCGGTAATTGCAATTTCCAAACAATTGCAACCGCTCGACTTTTGCCCAAGAACAAAAGAAAACGAATTATTGATATGATTACTGGGGCATAGCCTACCTCAAACATGAAAGATGTATTCCCTCCAATAATGTAATCCCGAGGCGCATCAGTTTAGGAAGTGTGGAGAAATAATTCTAAACAGTTCCCTTTGAAAAGAGGAAAGACGCGGCCAACATTCAAAGCACTGGTTCTTCATTAAAAAGTCAAATTTGCAGCACCCGCGCGTCAGTACGAGTGGGAACACCTGGGGTAGCGTCGCCGCACGACCGCAGGGGGAGCGAGCGAGGAGGAGGGAGGAGGAGGCAGGACAAGTCTGTCATCTTCACACTGTAACCTGGAGCAGACCACAAATTAGCTCCTGTGATGGCAAGGTGTGACCGAAATGAAACAAACATACAAAGAGGCAATCTAATTGAATTGGAGTTCAAAGACGACCGGGGCGCATTTGGCATCGCGAGGGCCGCTTTATAGTGTTGGACCTGGGAGCGGTTAGCAGGTGCTGTTCACAGGGAGTTAGCGCTGGCTCAAAGGGAAGTGCTAGCTCTCCAGTGCTTTGGCGCGCAAGACTGTAACGTAGCACACCTTCACAGAGCACTATCAGACGGAGGGGACCAGAGTGAACGATGCCATCTCGCTCCCGTTGATCAAACCACTGCTCTCTTAGGAGGATGTTAGGATCAAGTATTGAAATTAATAGTATCAACTCTCCACACTGATGAGGGAGTAACTTTATTAAGTGTCCACAAGTTGGGCCAGATATGTTGGAAGACTCGGGACACATTGGCTTCGGTGGAACTTGCTTGGTTTGACCATTTGATTGACCATTTTAAGAACGAAAAAGAAAGCAGTAGTTAGAGGTGGAGAGTAAATGGGATTTGGCCACATGTGATATACTTTCCTGTTTGTCCCATGAGGAAGGCCATTAGGCTGAAACGTGTCGGGACTGTGTCAGTTGTCCTGTCCATTAAGACATGGCGTATTTAATAAAGGAAGATCTTTGGAGTAAGATCGAAAGGTCCTACACTGCAACTACAGAGTACAGATGAAGACTGAAGAATCTTTGTCAACCATGGACAACTCCTGTACGACTGAGAACCTACACAGACGTAATTAATTAAGGCATTATACCAGTGAGTGGCTTGGTGTTTTGTATTTTGAAGTGACTACCCCTTCCCCAAAGAGCACCGCTGTTATATTGATTTTGTATTATCCTCTGGAGGTCCAGGAAGTGTTCCTTTTGAACCTTGTTTATACTTTCAGTTGATTTTGAAGTTGCAGTACTCTTTCTAGAGTATAACTGACCACTCCAAGAGGTTTTTTTTATTTAACCTTTATTTAACCAGGAAAGTCCCATTGAGATTACAATGGGACAGCAACAATTTCGTAAGACTATTTAAAAACATTTACAAACCATGGATTTCATTTCCAAACCTTTGAGCAATAGTTTAAACTGTCCAGGTTCTCAGAGATACTTCGTACGGACATGTACCATGGCACCAACTTTATATAACTCCTTACAAAATACCTGACATATTTCCTTAGTATTTTTACTGTTGTTTTCATTGCTTAATTATTTAGATACTCACTCCT
>OMNZ01109020.1:67299-78400 GCA_900303255.1 Lesueurigobius sanzi | reverse complement strand
TACCCCTTCCCCAAAGAGCACCGCTGTTATATTGATTTTGTATTATCCTCTGGAGGTCCAGGAAGTGTTCCTTTTGAACCTTGTTTATACTTTCAGTTGAAGTTGCAGTACTCTTTCTAGAGTATAACTGACCACTCCAAGAGGTTTTTTTTATTTAACCTTTATTTAACCAGGAAAGTCCCATTGAGATTACAATGGGACAGCAACAATTTCGTAAGACTATTTAAAAACATTGACAAACCATGGATTTCATTCCCAAACCTTTGAGCAATAGTTTAAACTGTCCAGGTTCTCAGAGATACTTCGTACGGACCATGGCACCAACTTTATATAACTCCTTACAAAATACCTGACATATTTCCTTAGTATTTTTACTGTTGTTTTCATTGCTTAATTATTTAGATACTCACTCCTCTACCCATCTCTGAGGAATTCAACACTATTTGTAGACACACAGGCTGCAGTTGAACTTGCTTGGCACAACTGTTGCCAAACTCATTGTCTTGTGCCCGCATCCTCGCGTTGCTTAAGGAGAGCGTCTCTTCCAGCTTTGCGTTTTAAAATAGCTGTGCGGTTGGCTCACCTTTGCCGCAGAAGTACTCCATGTCTTCGCAGCCCATGTTCTCCGCCTCAAACTCAGCCGAGAACTCGTCTTTGGTCAGGAGCTCGTTCCCTTCTGAGACGCACTCCTCCTCCTCTTCCTCCAGGCCATCCTCCAGAGGACCTGCGGGAGAAACACGCTGCACTGAGACGTGTTCAGACATTTCATCACGCCCCACAGGCTGCGTTTCGAAATCTGCCTCCACTTTTGTTTCTTTGGCGAGATACTACCAATGCAGATGCAACTCGTACCGCGGCTCGGCAACCCATTGTGTTCAGCTTTGTCAAGTCAATAAGAGGTATTATTTTGCTATAGCCGGTATACAGCTACCGGCGCTATTTGCTCGGTAGTCTGAATTTCACTCTCTAAATGTAAAATGTTGCATGAATTAAGAATAATATTGCCATCTGATTGCAATCCTTTCCTTCCCCTGCGTGATATAGTGCTGCCATGTTGAAGAGTTCCACGTCACAAAATTAAATGCCCATCTTTTACACATTTAAATGAAAACCAACCTTGTGAGTATGTAATAAGTCTCATTTCACCTGTCCTCTGCCTCCCCTCCACTTCCTCACGCCGTATTTCATTATATCCACACAATATCTTGTCTTTGGTCAGCCTCTATATTTAGCAGCCATACAGACCATCCCTCCTCTGTATCTGTAAGGCGGTTTAATCACACTACAGGCTTAAACATGAGAATTGTTTGGCTATTTGGCGCGAATAAGCCTCCGTCAATATCAGATATGATTTTTCTGCTAAATTTCATATTGTCCTTCTTCGAAAGCTCTCGAGGAAGCGGACACAAGCTAAAGCAACCTCAGATGTTAATCCCCGTACCTGAAGAAGAAGAAGAAAAAAAAAAAACACTCAGAAACTAAATGAAAAAAAAGTGCTTCCCAGACTTCTCGCACGGGCATCAGCATGGGAGAGGCAAAGAAAATACTTTTATTAATTTGGTAGCCTTATCACAGGGTACAATGTTGATTTTTCCATTTACATTCCATGCCTCCGGGTAATACACCAGTGCAATCTTAAAGGAGACACTTTTCCGTGTGATTAATTTTCCCCCCCTCTGTGCAATAATATTTCTTCTAAATCTAAATGATTTCAGAGTTTTGCTTGTAGCTGTACATCTCTCTTTTGGTATTTGCATATTACTATTTTGCTTCAATCAAGGGCGTTGATGGAATTACTGTACTACCTGAATTGTAATAGTCCTGGAAAAAAAAAACAAAAAAAAAAAAACATCTCAGCCGGCTTTGCAATCTTATTAAGATAATGTGCGTCTCCGCCTCTCCAAAACACGTCTGCCAATGAATTAGCGGAGCAAAAACATGTTTTAGAATACTGTTTCTCTGGGACAAGCTTATACATCTTATTTTTACATTCTGTCATAAAAGGGTTTGTAAAGGTCAGCCATGGGTCAAACATGAAAATGTCAGTGCTAAATACTGAGTTCACTTCTATATCAAGGGTTTGGTCTGACAATGAAGTGATATGTGAACCCGAAAGAGCTTGGAGTGCCAAAGTGTGGGGTGTCTTGATTAGAATGGAAGTATAATGTAGTTTGGCTTACTAGAAAGATTTAGATGGCATAGCACCACATACAAAGGCACTATAGCAGATCTTTTTCCTAGTAGAGGACTGGAATTTGTTTTTCCTTCGTTAGTATAGTAAACTGTAAACCGAAATAATGCAAGGAATCTAAATATGAAGTATTTTTGTCAATTTCAGGGTTTTCAGGCTTCGTTTCTTGTATTTCTTTGACAGTCACCCTAAAATAATATAAACTTATAAACTAGGGATGGGCAGATATATCGGTGCCGCAGATACATAGGCAGATATTTGCCTATTTTTCAAATATCGGTATCGGTCCGATTGGGAAAAAAATATCGGTGGGGGATTTTTCCATGTTAACTGCCTTTTCAACAGCACAGATAGGCATCTGATCTGACTGGGGCAACAGTTTATTCAAATGTGCTGAAATTATAACGCTTCATAAATAATCTCCAACACAAATTCACTAAAAATGTCCCCAAGAGGAAGCAGGATTTCAACAGCCATCATCTCAAAAGAAATCTGAGTGAACCATTGTAACCAGCCAAAGTCATATTGCATTATCAATTTTTCCAATGATGAATTTAGGAACTTTACTCAACGTCAGTTGGTATTAATATCGGCAAATATCGAATATCGGCCACAGCAGCGAGGGAAATATCGGATATCGATATCGGCAGAAAATTTTCATATCGGACCATCCCTATTATAAACTCATCTCTATGAAGAAAGAGGATGTTATAAATTTGTTAGACCACAACTATCGCTTCCTCTTTCATTATTTGTCATTTAATAAATCAGCTATAGTGCTATCGTAACTTTTTACGACAATTGTCTCATCTATTTACTACGATGAAGACTATCTATTGTGGTGTCACCCTTCAGACGCTGACACTCTCTACACCTTTCCCCCGTTTGTTCCATTGTATCCGGCGCCTCTCAGCGTTAACATTACCATCATTTGAGTTCATAAAGTGGGGCCCTCCTAATTCCCTTTCTTCCCACACTGTGGCCCATAAAAGACCCCCCTGATGTCCACAAACTGCTTGCTCTTTTCATTAAGCGTCTAAATTAGGCCTTTGTAGCGGCGCACATCTGCAGGAGCTCCGGACATGAAAAGAATTAGCGCACACAGATCTCCAATACAGACACAGCAGTAGCAGCGGCAGCAGCAACAGTGGTGGAGCTTTTAAATGAGAGAACAGTTTTATGATCTTATCTGATGCCTTCTGCTGATTCGTCGAGGAGTGAAGTGAGGCGTGAAGGCACTCGATGAGGCTACCATCACTTAAGATGATACAGACAGATAAATATCACAGTATCAGGGGAAGATTGTACTGTAGAGTGGCTTTAAAAAAAAAAAAACCTCCTGCCAAGGCAATCCAAGTGAAAGAAAGAAGAGAAAAATATGTTTCTATGCACACATTCTATTACACAGCTGAATAAGAAGTGTGGGTACAACTTGCCGGTGAATGCAGAGGTTTTAGCTTTTGCAGACTAGCAAATAGAGCCACAGTGTTGTGAGATAATAAAGGGAACGGGAGATCGCAGATAAACTTCATGGTCAATGAGACACAAAGATTAGGCAGATAAGATGAGATAGAATTGAGCTTTAATAGACTCAGAATAAGGGCATCTCACTTCCCCACTCCAGCAGATAGCAACTAAATGGAGCATTTTCAAACCGATGGAGATACGGGCCCCGTGCTGCATATGGAAAATGAAATACTCAGCGCACATGGCTACTCCGGGACCAGATTACTAAAGTTTGTTTGCATTCTCACATGTTTAGTTTATTATACAGTATTCATTGCATGGAGAGACCTGAAATTATTTCAGAGACAGCAATGATAAGAATAATGACTTTCTAAACGACCAGCAGCACACTCCTAACTCATTTTCTGATAGTGGCGTCCCTGCTATATTTAGTTGTGTACTGTTTAAAATCCTGTCACATTCACAGTGTGACCCACTCTTCTGTGGGCTCTGTTGCTGACGAACTGGGCCCAGGAATGTGCTCTAGCCTCTTATCAAGAGTCCATACAGTTCAGATGGACAACAACACCACACAACCACTGCACTTCACTACACAGAATAAAAAGTATATATGGTTAGTTTTCATATAAAGTAGTGTTGCTTTTGTGCTCGGTTTTAAAAATCAACTTATAAACACAGAGACAATCTATACTTTCATATTGTTGACAAAATATAGTATACAGTTGTGCTCATAAGTTTACATACCCTTTTGATCTTGTGGCTATTTTTCATAGAATATGAATGATAACACAAAAATCTTTTTTTCACCTCATGGTCAGTGGTTGTGTGAAGCCATTTATTGTCAAAGAACTGAGTTTACTCTTTTGAAATCATAATGAAACAGAAACTACTCAAATGTCCCTGATGACCTTCAACAACTGCCAGGAAAATGGTTCAGGAGCAAAGAAACGCTTGCTTCAGCTGAAATACAGGACTCACTGGACTCGTTTGTTTCAAGATAAAATCTAAACTTTTGATCAGGGACATTTGCCTTCTTCTTCTAGTTAAAAAGCGTAAACAAAGCTTTTTGACAATGAATGGCTTCATGCAACCACTAACCATGATTGACATTCTGCCAGGGGATGTATGTTTTGAGCACAACTATACTGTATATTTTATATGCCTTTTATCTTTTATTTATTTATTTATTCACCTATAGATGTCCTTTCAAAGCAATAATAAAAATGGACAATGTTCAATATAAAACATCTTATAAATCTGTTTTATAGTGGAGAGAGCATTTTCGTACAAGACAAAGAGACAAAAAAGTATGACACAACACAGCTCGTACACAGTTTGTACCAGTCCAAAGCTCAGAGAAAAGGGTCTATATTGAAGGGCATCTGGTGTAGATGCTATACGTCACATGTCTTAGTATAAAGTGAATACATTCCCATCATCATTGTTTCATTTGTCCACCACGATTGAAAAAAACCAAAACAAAAAAACCTTCCAACAAATCATCATGACCCCCTCCAAAACTTCCGCCCCCGGACAAAGCCATGCCATCCAGTCCCTCCACCCTCCACTGTATCATCCGCATTCATCGGGCACTTCCTCTTGACCAGGACAGGCAGAAACCCCAGCCCTGTTCAAACAGTGGTGCGGCGGGGCAGCAGCAGGAGCAGCCAATGCTAATAGAGACGTCGCGAGGCTGAATCCGGCCTTGATCACAGTGGCTCTTTTGTTCGTGCTGTGGCCTGTGTGTGTGATAGGGATCGGCCATGCGGAGTGGAGCCGGGGAGGGGATATGGTAATGCCCCCGCCGAGTCTATAAAACGGGGTGATACTCGGATACCCTATGATGGACACGGGATTAATGAGTCACAAAGGAAGAGGAGCAGGGAGACAGCAGTGTGTAGGAATGGGAATGAGTAGGAGTATGCCATTTGAAGATATAGCAATCGAATAGAAATGACTTGGTCAATTTGTTTAGTATTATTGATAAGACATGCAATGGACTTTGTAAACCCCCCTAAATTGTTACTGTTGTCATAATGCAATGCTAAACCATCGAAATATCTCTCCACAAATGTCCTGAATGATAGATAGGTCCTTTGCATGAATATCGACACAGTTGCTGCCCAAAATATCTGCACATAAAACACTCCACTGATCTGGGCTTAGCTCTTCAAAAAAGGACCACCCTATAGATGTGCCGATCTCACTATGCTAACTCGCGCATGCGGAAGGCGATATATTTACTTCAAAAATTGTATGCGAGTTACAACTAATTTCACGGTTTGCTGTTATTTTCCAGACGTCCTGAATGAACTGCGCTTGTGGCCGGGCTATGATAGCGATACCGGGCATTATCAGCTAGCTCCACGGTGTCATGTGTGTATCGGGAGCCCAGCCTCTTCCACGGCTCCCTAATTAGAGGTGAGGTAATTGAATCTGACAGAACAAAGCAGCAAAATCTCTATAAGCAAAAAAAAATAAATCATATACAGTTTTTCCGTCCTTACAAAATGCGCCCGGGCTGGTCCGCAGATAAAACGCTAGCACCTGAGACTCAAACATGAATGCATAATTGTGGTCCTAAAATCCAAAGCAGGTCTCCCGTGCTCGGCCCCTGCCAAACTGCGCTCACCGTGACTGCCCCTTTGTGCCAATACTGATACGGGGCCCTCCTCACTTCCAGGTTAACACGAGAACTCGGCAGGACTCTCCAAACCTCTGCAGGGGCGGGAATAAAGACATGTGGACTTTGTCTCCAAAACGGCAAGAAGCCGCCTCATTCTCAGCCAGGTAGAAACAGTCCCATGTTTAGCCTGACAGCGCTAAAAGAAGTGGACTAAACCGCTCACTGTCAAGAAATATGGGCCCTGGTTGCAAGGGGTGTTTTCCATTTTCCACCTCAACCAACACGAAGACATCAAGCTTATAGAAACAGAGATGCACAAAGTGAATCTAAGTAGCTTGTTTCCAGCCATAGCCCCTGTGTCTGTAGGGTTTAAGAGCTTACATTGTTGCTAAGTTGGTTGAGAACTTGTTTTCGAGTTTTCACCAGCAGCTCCAGCCTTGTATCTACTGTATAATTATAACAGGTTTCATTTGTATAAGGCCATTGATATGATTTTGTAGCCTTAATATGAGTAGCTAACTATTAGAGAGAGGGAGGGAGGAGGAGGAGAGACGATAGGGAAGAGGGTGAGGGTGAAGACAGTGAGGAGACTAGGGCCTTCTCCTCTCAGCTCTAATGACCTTTGGGAGGCAGGGCGCTCCCTCAGCCTGAGAGCACACTTATGTATATGTTACAGGGCTCAACTCTCTAATTTAATCCTTGATCACTCAAATGAAATACACACCATTTACTCAACTGCTAATGGCTTATGCTGCAGAATCCCTCAAAGGGCATTTCATTTTGTCCATCTTGAAATTATTGTATAGAATGCACCAAGACTGTCGATAGAACGTACGGTGAAGGGTGGGAAATTATATTAATCAGGAATGCCTATAGTAGTCATCCATGTAGTCATCAGTATTCAGTAACTATGCGGTTCAGATACAGAGCAGTTTAGATTTTGCTATGATTTTTTTGATGGCCATTTTGAGTTTTTTTGTGCAATAAAAACAGAACCAGACACCAAATTCTATAATAATAATAAATATAATGGCTCGCACTTGTATTGTTCTGTTAATAATAATAATAATGCATTTTATTTCTTAGGCGCCTTTCTAGACACTCAAGGTCGCCTCACAGAAACAAGTGAACATTAAAAACTTGTCAAAAACGTTAAAATACAAAGTTAAAAACATAAATAACAGTTAAAGCCTGTCTCACAAGTTTTTCAAAGCCCTACTGCAGACATTATTCTTTCACTTCATACTTGGTGGTGGCCACAGCTGCCCTTGGGTAAACTGACGGAAGCGAGGCTGCCAGTCCACGACATTGGCCCCTCCCACCACCCCCAACTCTCACACAACATTCATACATGTCTTGTTTAAGGACACAACAACAGTCTGCACCTGTAGAAGCGGGGATTCAAACCCCCGACCTTCCGACGACCCGCTCTACCATCACCCCAAATTCTCACCAATTAATTTGCTCAAAAACAGTATAGCATATCTTTTGTTAGAATGGTTAGACGTGGAACATGCCATGAAACAGTTCCCATGTTGTACCCTGTGATCAGTCTAAATGTGGAGCTAATTCAAGTCAAAAGTAAATTAGCATTTCGATATTGAGTGTGTGTTGGAGTGTGTGCTGGGAGGAGCGAGGAAGAGCTTGACTGGAGGTTGATGTTCGCAGAGCTGCGGTCTGTGACCAACAAGAATCAATGCTATTGTTTAACTAGATTTTCCGGTTGCTAAGCAATGTAATTCCCGTGATTAGAAATGGCTGCCTTCCTAAATTTGGGCACTTACAATCAACAGTAAACAAACAGCTTCAAAACTCAACTATAGCCTGGAAATTGAGGTGAAGCAAAAAAAGCAGACAAGGAATGACGACACTGAAGTATTTATTTTAGTTTCCCTGTGCAATTGTGGGCTCGTTGGCTCCCTTCCCCTGACCAAAGAAGTGGTGTGAACTGATCATATTAAATTGCAGCTAAGTAAAAGTGAAAAAGTGCCTCTTCGTCACTTTCTTACTTCTAGATTATGGGACTAAACACACATGTCCATATTCATAGTGGTATTCTTTCACAAACATTTAGTAGCATTGTCTGTCCAACCAGACAAATGCAGGAAGTTAAGATGTGTGTAGCTGAGCCTAGTGTATCTGTTAGGGATATGCTCTTACTTCTTTATCCAATGAATGTGAATTGGAATGGCATAAAAACACGCTGCCATTTGACTATGCCATTAAAATGTTGGAGGCCCCTCTGAGCGTGCCCGAGGGCTTCAGCTGATGCCAGCCGGCCCTCGGTGGAGCTCCATGGGTCCAGTTTCACTCCACTCCTGCCTCTACCACAGTCTCATGAGCATAGACACACACGGACCAGAGCAAGCATCCAAGTGGACATAGCTACAACTTTAGTCCACAAATGTCAGAAAACTCCAAGTGATACGGGCTCAGCTGCGGTGATAGTCTTTGCTTTAGACGTCCTGTAAACATATTATGAGTGTATTTACCAAAACTATTCCATGGCACCCAGGAATGTGCTCCTGAGTTGTAGTTGTAGTATATTTAATAGACCAAGAATCTAGGCTATTGTATTCTACATACATATTTATCGACTAATCTTGTTCTCGGAACAAGGATATACACCAAAATTGGCATCTATTTGAATCCAGTTAATCCAGAAGGGTTTTAGGCAACGACAGCTTCTACCAGACTCATTTGACGTGAAGTTGAATATAATGCTAGTATATAAATAGTAGGACTCAAGTTGTTTAACATTCACATTTTCACCCAAGTGGTCTCTTTAGGTCCACACACGTGCTTTGTGTGGACATTTCCAGTCCTGTTGTACTTCCTCTCTGGTGATTTATTGGTGTCATTCTGCTACTTATAAGGAAATAAAAGTTAAGCATGTGGCTGTACACTGGATGTGACAGCAGAAACAAAGCAGGTAAAATATGTGTGCTCTTAATTACTGCTTTATAAGTGCGCTTTTCACCACAACGTTCACTTTTAATGAAGCCATTGAGTGAGGCTCCTCCGGGGAGCTATCATGGTTAAGTGGGGGCATCCATCTTCAGCCATTGGCCCGTCTGCAGCGCTCCGTCTCCCGCGTACTCGCCTCATACTGGCCCACTTTATCTCCACTAAGTAAAGTCTGCTGGATGGTGGCAAGAAAAGCTGTTTTTGTACCAATGAGGCTGGGGGAGTTTTCCTCTATTAATAAGATGCCACTCTTTAACCTAAAAGCATTGTATTCATCACTTCATTGTGTGGCTGGGAGCCTGTGGGGCTAAAACAGTAATGTGGCTGGCTAAATGCTGGAAGTGCTTTGGCAACAATTAGCTCTTAGACCAGCATCATTTCAAAGAATTTAATGGGACTCTTCAGAAAAGACTGGGGAGGATTGCTGTGTCAAATAATGTAGATAAAACAATATTTTCCCATCAAGGAATTTGTGTGAAATGGATATATCTAAGATGTCAATTTCATTCCAGTATTATTATGGAGTATGGGGGTTCCTCTTGCAATAAATTCTTCATTAATTCAATTCTAATTTGCCTCTGGTTCCTATTTCCACTATTGATAGTTCCACTTCTTAATACGGCGGATAAGGGGGGAGAAAATCACTGCAATAACTGAGTGGAGACTGTGAGACACAGATAGGATCTAAATATTACCAATGCCAAAAGAAGTGTGAAGTCTGATGAACATTTCAAAAGAACAATTCTTTGTGGATCAGCTAAATCTTTTCCACTTTTTAATTAAAAGTAAAGAAAATAGAAGTTAATTATCCTGTAAAGATTAGCTGCTGGGCATCTTTCTGTAAATTAGTTCTAATTAAAAGGAAATTGTCAAATGACATTCAAAGCACTGTCCTTTAAAACATAGACGGAGATGGGCTCTGCCTCCTCCTCCCCCCTCGCTCCTCGCCTCGCGCTAATTCTTGATCTGGCCAAGTGGAGCTTCTTGCACAAGATTAGGAATCAGCCACACGCACATGCACACACACGCACACACACGCACATGCACACACGCACACACACACGCACACACGTACACACGCACACACACACACACGCACACACGCACACACGCACACACGCACACACGCACACACGCACGCACACACACACACACACACACACACACACACACACACACACACACACACACACACACACACACACACACACACAGACAGACAGACACACACACAGACAGACACACACACAGACACACAGACAGACAGACACACAGACAGACAGACAGACAGACAGACAGACACACACACAGACAGACAGACACACAGACAGACAGACACACAGACAGACACACACACAGACAGACACACAGACAGACAGACACACACACAGACACACACACAGACAGACACACACACAGACAGACAGACAGACACACACACAGACACACAGACAGACAAAGAAACAAACAAACAAACAGACAAACAAACAAACAAACAAACAAACAAACAAACAAACAGACAAACAAACAAACAAACAAACAAACAAAGAAACAAACAAACAAACAGACAGACAAACAAACAGACAAACAAACAAACAAACAGACAAACAAACAAACAAACAAACAAACAAACAAACAAACAAACAAACAAACAAACAAACAAACAAACAAACAAACAAACACAAACCAACAAACAAACAAACAAACACAAACCAACAAACAAACAAACAAACAGACAAACCAACAAACAAACAGACAAACAAACAAACAAACAGACAAACCAACAAACAAACAAACAAACAAACAAACAAACAAACCAACAAACAAACAAACAAACCACGATGAAGCAG
>OMNZ01109020.1:24681-66786 GCA_900303255.1 Lesueurigobius sanzi | reverse complement strand
TTATGGAGTTAGCTGTTTGCTGCTATGATCAGCTACTTCTGGTGACTTATTTAGCCCCCCCCCCCCCCATTTGTTCTACTACTGGCAATAAAGCAATGAACATAAAATGGTAAATTGAAGATTTTAACAAAAATACAGATTATTTTGAGGCTATAAATCCATGCATTAGCCAAACGGCAGCAGTTTTTATCTTGCAGTCTCGCTGGCAGTCAAACAAAAGAACATGTCTCCACACAGCACAGACCTCCACTATCATCTGCTCACAAATAAATGATGAATCAGAGCCTCTCCGGCCTGTGTACTGTAGCTTTCATCTGATTTCATGAGGATTTCATCATTTATTGTCTGCCTCGGCTGTAGCTCCCCGCTTCCACTCCTTGCATTGGACCAAACCAGACCAAAATGGTATGGTGTATAGTCTATAGAATGGGATCTTAAAGTTTTAACAGTGTATCACAAAAAAATCTGTCTTCTTGAGTCTGTAATTTTAATGAAGTAAATTTTTAACCAGGACTCGAGAGTAAGGACTATGCTAGAAGACAAAGAGGTTTAAACCTGGAGTAAGCCAAGAAAACAAGCAACAAACCAGGATTAAACTTGGAGTAAGCAAGCCATTAAATTAGAATTTAACAAGTATAAACTAACCAACCAGTCAACAAGCCCAGCACTTAATTCAAAGCTATAATCTACAAAAAAAATACTATCAAACCAGGTCCTTGCAAAAATGGAACCAAGTCAAAACTAGAGAGAACCTGACCTTAACTACAACTAAAACAGGACTGTACTGCCTTTAATGGGAGACACCGCAAAACTTGATGTGTCTCCACTTTTTTTCCCGGTTAAGGACGCACTTAGAGGACTCTTCTTCTGTCAAAGAATCGATTTACAAAATTCTGGTATCTTGTATCACTGTGAAATGCATATAACACGGGGTAGGCACATAAGCTTTCTTGCTTCGGCTCAACTCATATTAAGGCTCAACATCATCACAACTACGGTGTGATGATGTGAAAAAAACCTGTATATACAGTATACATATATATAAAATGTGAGATTGCTCAAATAAACAACTAACGAACCAACTATAGGGGAAATTGTTTCTACAATTGTATCTAAATGAATGGCAACCAAATCTCTAGTAGCTCCTCCTACAGACACCAAATTTTCTAGTATTATATTCAACAATGTTCTGAATGTTTTTTTTGTTTTTGATTAATTGAGTTTTGAACCCCCCAAAAAGGTGAAATTAGTATCTAAAACCCCCTCTGATTAAATCGTTAATATATCAACAACATAAAACCATACATTTAAACCTGGCTTTATTCATTATTTACAGTTTTGTCACCAAAAATAAAAGGCAATTTTTTTTTACACATAAAAAGCAGTATTTTATATAAAAACATAAAATTAAAACGGCCTTAAACTTGCAATACATTTTCATATTTATGTCATATACACAAAACTATTACCCCCCCCATTCACCTGCAGTGAAGCGGTTGTTCCTGTAGTAAACCCCAATAACATTATACATTTGGAGTGCATTACAGAATCCCTGGAGTCTGCTAATGATGATGCTGCTTTTGGCCTGGAGCAGAACTGTGTAGGTAAGCATTACACCCCATACTACCCCCAGGGGCTGTGGGCTCTCTCCATCACTTCCCATATGATAGCCGGCAGAGCAGGTAACAATGGTGCGGCAACAATGTGTTTTTGTGTTACTGACAAGTGCCTTATTTGGTTGACATAACCTGACTTCGCTGGTGAGAAGTGCCACAGCACACGGCAACAGGATGACAGCTACACCATGGAGACATTGTGCAGCAGCAACAATCGCACCTGGGTGTATTTCAGCGTGATGCAGGCCAAGAAGCACTGAGTGAGAGGTGGCAAGAGGAAGGGAAGTCCGCTTGGATTGAAATAAATGTGGCTCCAAAACAAAAAAGGTTGAATCGACTTATTCCATGTTACTTGGGCTACGTTCAGACTGCAGGTCAGGTGCCCTAAGTAACAGCTGCCTTTATGGCACGCCAGGATCAATGGTTTTTAGGGTTTCGTACCAGAAACCTACCAGTGAACCTAAAACAATAATAGAGTAATCACATAATAATCACACACAGCACATCCTGTTTTTGACTAGAGTTCTATCTTATTTTCTATGCAGTGTACATAAGAGATGTCTATATAGTTTTCTTATTGGTAGATGATAAGAGACATTTATTTTATTTTCATTTTATTTTTAATTTAGAACTATTACTACCTGTTTTTGCAAACTTACTTTCTTCTTGATGGCACATTATCCTGACTTTTTGCACCTCTCTGTGCGAGTTAATCTCTTATCTTATCTTATCTTAAAAGTGCCATGCTGTGCCCATACAGCCACTGGGCCACTGAAAGGTCAAAAACACACTAATATCAAGTTGTTTTTTTCACATAAAAAGTTATACAGTGCACTTTTAATGACGAATTCGCCTTTTGCGGGGGGGAAATCAGATTTTTTCCAAGGTCATACACATTTTAAACTGGTAATGCATTTGTCATCAGAGCAAAAGACCCAACATCACACGCAGCAAGCTGTGTTTGCGATGCTTACGTTATGAGTTTTTGGGCTATGGCCTTTTGTGAGGCGGTGACAGCGACGTCTTCATGCTCACCTCATGTCATTTCATTTCTTTCTTTGTTTGAGCAGTTGGGTTATGACCAAAACAAAAATATTCAGCAATAGAAGAAAAAAAAAACAATACCACAATGCCCAAAAGCAGTCGGCTGAAGCTCGGTGTCGCGTGGAGGTCACACATAAGGACTTTATTCATAATTTTGAGCGATGAATGTGTTGTTTTTCCTTCCTGTTCCTGTCTACTTAAGTGACGAGAATGAATGAGGGTATGACATGTAGTGCATCAGTGAACTGTAGGTCGAATGAATGCAACCAGGCCATTCGGACTGAAGAAATGTATCTAGAACCACATATAGAAGCCGCCTCAAATATCATGATGCTTATGAATGACCTAATCCTAAATACAGTTGAGTAAATTACCAACTTGATCTATTAGAAGATCTGGAATTTAAGGTCAAACCCAAACGTTATCATTACCTGGCTTAAAAATATAAAATTGTAACAACGACCAACTCTTTCCTCCAACCTACTGTACAACGACTCCCTCCTGAAACAACCGAGGCACAGCGCAGAGTCAGGATACAGCGTGTTTGTGTGCGAGCGGATTGGGGCGCCATAGGAGCTGCAGTCCTTAGGGATTGAGTGTTCACACACAGTAAATGGAAGTGGCACGGCTCTGACCTTTGAGCCGCGGCGCGCGAGTAAAGTGAAGCCGCTGTCAAAATATTGCCTCAGAAATGACAATCTACCTCGCCAGTCCCGGAGTCTTGACATGGCAGGCAAGTGGAGAGCGCTAACCTGCTGATCCCTAACGTTACAAATGAGGGGATTATCATGACAACAAGCCACAGCATCCACACACACTGCATATACCCCTAAGATATTCTGGCATTGCCCCTTATTATCGCCGGCGTCCCACACAGATAGCTGCCGATGACACTCGGAGCGCACGCTAAAATCGAGAGGTGCCGTCATGTGTCAGAATAGGAATAAGCGCGTTCAAAACAACTGTAGTCCCGGCGTCTAAAGTTGGAATTGCAAAGTCTTCATTTACACCCATTTATTACTCAGCTCCACAGGGAATAACTCAATCGTAAAGAATACCAAAATATCACAAGCAAATTACTCGTGCTCTGAGAGGAAGCTCGGGAGGAACAAAGACAGGCAACCATAATTATATCTTGGCGTGTATGGCATGTCAATGGGGCACCTTCGTTGGAGAGGGCATTCCCCCGGGCCCCTCAGGCATCACAATGATGTCCAAATTATTTTGTGCTCGATTGCAGCAAGCCGGCATTATCATATTTACCGCTGGTGCATTAGGACAACACTGATGTTTACACCTGTCTGTGTGAGAAGGAGAGGTTTACTCTCCGTAATTTAGCAAATGTACAGTATGCATATGAGTGTGTTGGCAGGGATTTAAATTAGGTCAAAAATGGAATACATCAATAGCAACCCATATGTGCATCTTTCTTTCTCTTTTTTCTCTCCCTCTTCCCCAGCCGTCTTTGCTCTGAAGCTTGGCGATGAAGCAGCTTGACGACTGCACAAGTGTGATATGTGCAAATCACATTTGCAGATGAGCTTGAAACTCCCTTTTAATATTCAGATATCAGACATCCCGCACTGAGAAGCCCGCTAAGACCTGATTCGGGGGAAAAAAGCAAGATCCACGTCATTAAGGCAATCGTTAGAGGCTGGCTTTACATTTTACACATTCCACAAAAATGTACGGCCAAGTAAAAACATCACCACTTATCTGCGATAACAATGCAAATTTTTTTGTCAGAGAGCACAGCAGATTCTGTCGAAATCCCAAAGTGGCTCAGGTCTTTCTTTGCCTTTCTTCCCTCTTTTGGCTTAACATCATCAGCTTATTGGTGGTTTGATTTCTTTCATATTTTTCCCCGCTGAAGTCACACAGGCTGGAAGAGTCAAAGGCTGTGAAAGGTATGCTTGCCACGAGGCACAGAGACACGTGTCCCTATATCCTGCCAATAGCTCATCAAACACTCGGGCCATGGATGGACTGACGCCCGGCTACAGCAGCCCCTTCCACACAGCACACTTCTGTTGACTGACTTTAGTCCTAGTTTCTAGTCTACTCCCGTGACAACAACGCCACCAATAGGCTTACTCTTTCACCTGTTCTCTGTAGCTCACTGTAGCGCTTCAACAACAATTTCGCCTCAACTTTTATTTTATTGGATGACAGAACATAGCCCCTGCAATTTCCCCCCTGCCTCCTCTATTTCCCCGTGTCTTAGCCTGGCTCCAAATTTGTCTCTGTGCCATTTTAATTACAGCCAAGGCAATCTTTATGGTGGTATTCCGCGAGAACACCAATCTGCAAAAAAGGTGATAAGTACAACCGCCACCCAGCTTTGGTATCAGTAATAAACAGACACTTAATTGAATAATTTGACCTAAGAGGCTGATCCTGAGAAAAAATTATTGTGAAAATTGAAGACAGTGCAGTGTTTTGCATGACGCCTGCAGTAGGAGTAGGAACACAGAGGATTTTTGGCTGCGTGCCCACCAACTCGCCAATGTGGGCCATGGCGAGTCTTTGCTGTGCTGATAAGTGAGCCTGTGGTATCCTGGAAGCGCAGCGTGTTTTGTTGGAAGGGCTTGATGGTGGGCGACACGTGTGCGCTGGAGCTGTGTGCAGGAGTGTGTGTGCATATGTCCGATATGTACAGGGGCAGAGAGGGAGGAGGGGGAGGATGCCCACTGGTCTATGAGCTACTGGCCACACAGGCAAATTTACCCATTCAATATTCATATAAAATGCAATGTTTTGGACTGAAAGGCAGGGTTTAAGGGGGAGATTTTGGTCGAGTTAGAAGGAGATTTTACTCTTTCAATCAGGTAGGCGATGTATTTTGCATTATTGTCAGTTCCGTACCGTCACATGTAGTCAGTAGCAAAACAAGAAGCAAGAAGGTGAAAGCACATTAGAGGAACTACTCTATGTTCAAACCCAGGTCCAGTATGTCTCTACAAGTTGAGCCACCTTAAAATACAGTATTGTGATCCCAATCCCCTTTAGACTAAGATGTGAATAGAGAGAACACCACAACTTGTGCTGTCAAAATGATTTAGAAATTGAACAACATTCATATTACATGTTTCTTTTGCTTTGGGTTGTGACTGGCTGATGCTGAAAAGAACCAATTCAATAAAGCAAAAGGTACAAAGGAAATACACAGATAGCTGCTAATCTTGCATACTGTGTCTAAAAATCTGAATATGCTGCAACTTTTCCCTGTGAAAGTGACACACATCTGATGTGTGAGACTGGCGTTCCCCACAGGCAGCAGCTCCGCGCCTCCGAGACAATGACGGAGGCCTCTTCCTGTTTAAGGATAGCTGTCAGAGGGAGATGGCTCTGATTCAACACTGCAGCAGGTTTGCGCTCGCTCGCTCCCTCGCTCACTCCATCAGTCACTCGCCCGCGCCACAGTTCAGCCCTGATTTGACTGCTGGCATAATTCTGCAGAGGAGACTATTTGCAGATGCAGCGGAGTTATCAATCCGAACAGACACACAATCCGGGTCCAATGTCACTTCTGCTCATTATGTTAATGGTTAATACATGCAAATGAAAACATTCCAGCAATTTGATTTCTTTGAAGATAGTTTGCATATTGTCTTAGCCATAATGACGGTACACTTTCTCCCCAGCTCAGATTTATGCAAGGCTAGTTAGTTCATTTTTATCAGCTCAGAGTTCATTTCTAGGGCTACTGGAATGTGTTTTCTCCTTCCCCTCACTATTTAACTAATTAGGATTCAGGTACCATAAGCAGATTTTTCACGCTATTGGTGTTTTTCTTAATTAAGAAACAAATGAATTCTCCCCAGCAAAATAGATGGAACAACGGGATAGGGTGCCAGGGGCCAGATGCGGCGCTTCTTAATTAGAAGTCACTCCATTGTCTGAGGTTTTTTAATGAAGCACCAATCTAAATGGATATCAAAAAAGCTTCTAGAGAAGAAAAAACACACACACCGGCCATTTAAAATAATAAGGAAATAAAGATAATGAAAGACAAAAGATATGTGGTGGCGGCCCCGGCTCAGACCTGGAGTTCAGTGCCTCACCTCTGGAGGAGCCCTATTAAAAGCGCCTGCCCCCTCTGCTCCTCTGCCTGCAGACATGTCTAATGCTCTGCCAAGCCAACAGTGGAAGCCTCTCTTTTCAACTTCTCATCAAAGGTGCAAGTTTCATTAGCCGCTGGATGGTTATCAACTCGCCAATTCTGAAAAATGTTGCAGCTGTCAACTTCCTGTCGTGCCTTGAAAAACAGTGGAGCCTAACGGAAACCATGCTTATCATATCATTGTCAGCGGTGATAGGCTGATGTTCTGTGCACAGGAAAGCCAAGGCAAATTTCCAATTAGCTGGAACAAATTGTCACCTCAACACAATGTGTAAGATAGAATAAAGTGCTGGGCAATTATATGTGGCCATTCTGAAAGTGTACACTGTGGATATCTTTGTTTTCAGGTCCGTTTTAGTAATTTCTGTCAATGCAGCCCAATCATTAGGGCCAGGCTCGGAGCAGTGCTGTGCTGGAGACTGATTTTGATAACATCAGGGCTATTTTGACTGAAATAACAGGCGTAACATGCCCATATGTGCTGCCAGCCCATCAGTTCTTCTTCAGACAGCATGGCTTAGTTCTCCCGGAGGATGGGCCAGTGCCCACTGATATGGGCCCAGCACCATCTTGTCCAGGCCAAGTGCGGCTGCGCCCAGGGGCTGTGCCATCAATGCCACGACTGGTGCCAGACTGGATCCCACCCAGCCATCCATTTCAAAGGCTTTTTTCATGGATCAGGTATGCAGTGTGATTTCCCTTTCCCTTTGTAATGTGCCGTGTCAAAGGGGAGCTCGGCCGACTTTAAAGTCATATACTAGTTTTTCTGCCTTTCATTTGAGAGGGAGACATAATTGATTTCTGACTTTCCAAATGTCAAGTCAGAAGAGATTAGAAAAAGGAGCAATGTCCCAAAAAATCAATAAGCAATATGGCCATGTTGATGCGGATTACATAGTATAAAATTTCACTAGAATTTCTCAGTGCATTAAAGTAATAGGAACATGATAGAAACAAATCTGTTATATTTCTCTTGTGTAAGGCATAAGTAACCCTAACCCTTAGATTTTACACTCTCATATTTAAGCATTACAAATGACTCAATTATTATACAGCTAATTCTGGGCTGCTGTCTCCCGTGCTCCCTCTCATTTGGAGCATCACTTGTTTATTTATGTCTGAGAATGAGATTAAAGAAGATTATTAAACACAGAAACACAACTAATAATCACAATAAAGGATAGTGCAATCTACCGCTGAAGTAGAGGTAGAACAAAACATTAGATTGTGTCAGGAGCACCAATGATACCAAATCCTCAGGGAGCACCCACATGTAAACACTCCGCGTCTACACGAGCACACAGCAAAATTAGCTTTGAACCTGATGAAGGTAGAGTAAAGTGGCAATCACCGCTGCACAAGGGCACCACACATCTTACTGAACTGTTGTGTGTGGTTTTGTGATAAGTATTGCATTTCTACAACTTTATGAATTAACCTCTTTAGAGCCAAATACTGATTTCTGCTTCAATGAAACAATACTAGGCTATTTTAACAACCTTTTAGTACTTTTTCAATGCTTGAGCAATATTATTTTGAATTCCAAAGACATGTAAATATGATTCTTGGCTTCTCCACTACCTTTTCTCGTTTCTAAAAATGCAAACCCTGGGTAAACACGCCGCATTATGTCCCTCTGATTATTCTAAACAAAAATATGAACACAAAGATGACACCCTCTCGTCCAGATGATTTATGAAGCGCATTATGACAGCTGACTTGTCTTTTCTCTGTCCGTCTGTGCCGCCGTACACATTTGCAGGAAGAAGCACTGGTCCGGCCAATTATCGGTGGCAGGACGGCAAAACCTGTCACTGGGATATACATGACAAATGAAGAGGGGACAACACAGCAAAAACTCGGGCAAAACTGCACATATGCACACACCGCACCAGCCAAAGGCACGAGCAAACTGCAGTTTCGACAAATAAACTTTACCGAGCATTTATTTGCAGCCTGCCACAGTTTAAGTACAAGGAAGACCAGTATCTGCTAATTACTGTGATTGTCCTTTTTGCATATGCCCAATGCAATAAATCCACAACTATTAGTGCTATAACTAAGGCCTCTCATACTTTTTAGTTACTTCTTTTTACAACAAAAGCGATTAGGTTTCCATTGCAACAGCAGCAACTATTCTAAACATGTTACATCAGTCAGTGGCTCCGGTCTGCAGTTTTGACAACAAACTTTTCCAAAGCGGATTTATTCGCAGGCGCAATTGAAGGGACAGATCTTCGCGCCCGTTGGCTAATTATTTATCCCACTGGCTTTATGGCTCTCATTAATTTCCCCCTCTCTCGCGGTACCTTCCATTCAAAGTGCGGAGTCAACCTGCATCTGGTGCTGATAAGGCTGGGGTCTGGGCAGCCCCTCAGCCTCCCCTCTAACTCACACACAAGCCATCGCCACTGGAATACAGGGCCAACTTTCAAAAATATTATGTTATTTTATTACAAGCAGCGATTCGATAAAACATCATTTGAAATCAATGTAATGAGTTGTAAGAATTATAAACTAATTTTAAAACGATTAATAAAAATGTTAATGGGGTGAGGCAGGGTGAGTGGTTCAGTGAGAAGATGGTGGACTGGACAGCACAAACTTCCACTAAGCAGGTGCCTATATTTACGAAGTAAGCCCCTGTAGGAACCAAGTTGTTTACATATGCCCAAACCACATTTAGACCGGGTGTCTTCAACCATTTCCCCCTCGAGCTTCAATGAAATCAATAAACATGGCAGAGAGCTATATGCTTTGATGATACTATGGAGTCAAAGTTCCGCCTGGGCAGTTCCCACATGTTTGCAGATGTTGGACGCAGTTTAATAACGTAATAGTAGAAATATAGAAAATCTTTGGGGAGCTATTCACAGGGGTGGGAGGGTGACTGGCAGGTCGCAGGCTAGAGACCCTTGTTCTATTAGAATATGACTAAAGGTGGCCACACACTACAGGATTTAAAATCTTTTGAGACTAAAAATCTGTGCACAGACCACACACGCTTAAGGACAAACATGAGGACACACATGAGTCCCACGACAGATCATGCCATTGAGCCACTCCTCCTAAGACTAAAAATCTGGCTAAAAATCCTGTAGTGTGTGTCCAGCTTAATAGTATAACGAATAGGCTATGACCATTGACATTTCACAGTTGTAACACATCATAATCACACAAACATCTTTGTAAACATTTTGTTATTACTATCTTAAAAGCGAGTAATTTCTATTTGTGTACACACATAAACCTTCACTTCTCTGCAAACACAATGCTCTTTGTCTTCAGATGGCTTCTATCTCTCTAACATTTCAACATTTCTTGGCCTGTCTCTGTTAGTTTGGTGAGATCGCACCCGATGAGCTTTCCAACAAGGGTATCTGCTACTAATGGCCCAATCTGGCTCTTTGCACCCTCCAAACCGTCCTGGCCTCGCTTGCCTTCCCTCTCCCTCTCCCCGCCACCTCCCTCTCCCACATCCCTCAGCTGTCCATCACGTTCGGCAAGTGACAATGTTGAACCGGGACTAACAACGATGCAAGGGCTCATTGTCAAACCAAACACCCAATTTAAGCCACTGTTCCAAAAGGAGGAACTGATAGAGGCTCCTCGCTGGTCCTACTTTCAAACGCGGAAGAGACGCAGTGGGCAAAAAATGTGTGGAAAAGCAAATATTGTCGACTTGTGCCGACTTCAAAAAGCAGTCAGATGGCAGCGGCTACCTAGGCAGTGGAGAAGATACATTACGCAAAACACTACAGAGAAAGTGCCTAAAGAACTCTTGGAGATTCTTTCATGTTTGTTTTTACACAGAAGCCATTTTTTCCCCTCTTCCTTCTTCTTCTTCTGTGCGAAATAAAAAGTAAATACGAGGTTCTTTCCATACTCTGAAATTGAACGGTGCACAGACTTTCTTGTGTTTTAGAATTAGACGTCTGTGTTTGCTTTACGGGGCCATTCACGCGGTCTACATTTTCAACTCCAAAGACATTCAAATTTCAAATGAGCATTTTAACCATGATAGATATTCCCCACACAAAAAAAAATCTGCCACCATTTCTGTCCCGGTTTGTGAAAAGCAATTTGACCTGTTTTTAGCTGAAGTTTTTGGGAGCTTTGTGTCGGGCAACTTCAATAAAATGCAATAGTAGAAATGCGCCCGTGCTCCACAGCATGGGGGTTCCTGGTTCGATTCCCGAGCCAGGTGGGGCCTTTCTGTTTCTGTTGTCTCTGGGTGTTCCTGTTTCTCCTACTGCTAAAAACATGTACAATAGCCAAGGATGAATGAAGTGCTGTGGCTGTATAGGTAGCATACCAGCACTGTGTATAGAGAGAATGTAAAATTGTCCCATGTAAAGCGCTTTGTGGTTACGTCTGTGAAAGGTGCTATAAAACTAAAGCTCTTCTTGTTCTGAAATAAATAAGTTTGACAGATAACCAAGCTAAATATCAAATAGGAGAATCCCCAAATCTGCTACTATTCTTGTTCCAGCCTTGTAAAAGCTATTCAAACTTTCTCATTGATTCTCGTCACTGGATCAATATCCGCACACGCACACACACACACACACACACACACACACACATGCAAAGACACACGAACCCAACGCAAAAGTAAAGTTACGCCAGCAGTCTGGTCGAGTTTTGGTGTTCACAATGGCCCGGTGAGGCTCTCTCTACACCAGTATTGGCCTATCAGCGCTCAGGGGTCATGGGCCTGGCCAGTCAAGATAAAAGTGGCCCAATGAAATGAAGCATAGCGCCGGATCAGGAGAGAGAGCTGCTGCGAGGTGATGGAGGAAACACAGTCACTTTAGAGGTGAGACTTTAGCAGCGCGGCAGTGACCCCCGTGACCCGACTCAAAGCACCGAACCACTCTTTAGAGGTGAGGGCGCCGAAACCAGACACTATTTTTGGCTCTGTTGGTAGATACAGCAGGGGAAAATATATATCCGACACGTAAACATGTTTTGGCAGTTCCCATTAATTATATCGTCGTTTTTAGCTATTCATTCATTATCTTTTCACTACAAAGAAGTGAAAAGATAATTAAGTAACAAAGAACTATTCTTTAAAAACACATCACCAAATTGTTATTTTTGTCTTATTCAAACTCTCCAAACATGTCTTCATCTTCAGGTGCACAGTTCCACTACATGTCCTTAGTCGGAGGATTTTTAATGAGTATTCCAAAGTACTCTATCTAAAATACTGAATGACGTATACAGTTATTCTCAGAGGCTAACAATACGATACAATACAAGGGGAAAAGTCCTCGTTTCCATATGAAGACAATTTACAAAAACAGATAAGTGCCATTGACAAAAATCAATGTATACTACTCTCTTTATGTAGCAGTGTTTTTAATAACCAGACCTATTTTATTGCTTCAGAAATATTAAGCCACTTTTGTTGATCAAATGGATTCAACTTTAGTTTTAAATAGTTAGCAAAAAAATTCAACACGGAGATGTCTGCTTTTGCAAATTAACTCTTCATATTGTTTCTCATGGTCTGAACCTGATACAACCACAAACACAAGCAACAGAGTCCAGGCCATCAAGACACTTGGAAATCTTCATTCAATGTACAATTGCTGAATTGCTCTCTGATTAGAATCATATTTTACATAATAAGATATCGCTACAGATTTAAAATCAAAACAAAACATGCATTGAATAAACCAATCTCACATTCCTTCCAAAACTGCTCAACAACACACACATATAGACGTTAAAACAACAAATCTTCAAATTTCCGAGGTTTTTCTGCCTCAGATGGCGCGCAGATCGTTATACTTTGTGACTTGGAGATCACAGACTTGTAATGTACTGCTATCATTGTGTGCTGGTCAATATACATCACCTCGCCCCCAAAGGATTACACCCCTTATCTCAAATGATATTCAATAAAGTATGACCGCAGAAATGCCGACTAGAGTGTTCCTGCTTGGATCTGGCTTATGCTGTGAAAAAAAATAACACTTTATTGGAATTAAGATCAGAGTCAAGATTACCTGAGGAAACCACACTTAGATTTCTGTTCCTGTGCCACAAACCTGACTTTATTCCTGCTGCTTGGGGACCAGAGCACAGAGCCCTGCTCCACGCGAGCCATGGGGGTGTAATGGGATGCCTTTATGAAATATATACAGGCTCTCAGGCACCTTCCACACATCACAGCATGAGGCCAGGTCTTTGGTGAGGCAGGGATAACTTTATGTATGCGATTTGGAAGGCCAAAGAAAGAAACTTGCATGCTCTGTTAAAAAAATTATAATCTCTTTTTTTCTTTTTTAAGATGTAATGCGTATTGGTCTGTATCAGTGTTCATTTTGACAGCAAATGTTTATTTAGTTTTAGTCTTTTGATGGAAATGGAATCAAATTTTAGTTACTTTTTAGTTATTTTAGTCTGATTTTAGTCAACAAAAATTCCACGCCAATTTGGTCGACTAAATCTGAAAGAAATTGATTAAACTTGACATTTATATTATTGTTTTCAAACATATTTAATAATATTCTCTGCTTCATAGAGCGTCTCCACATGATCAAAACACAGAGCTGTTCCTTTGCCAGTGAATTTAAATGATATGAGGCTCTTGCAAACTGAAGTTTTGATCATTATACCTCCTTCTTTTCATTTTTATTTAGTCTTTTTGTAGTTGAGGAAAATATCTGGACATTTATTCATAGTTTTAGTCTCATCAACTAACTTTTATTTCATTTTAGTCTAATTTTAGTCAGCAAAAAAATTACAATTATGACAAAATATTTTAGTTGACGAAATGAACACTGGTCTGTATCCATTTGATCCAATAGAAGATTAAGAAATCATAATAAATATGCAATGAAGGAAACTATTACACCGGCCATTTTTGTTATTTATAAATCAGTTTAAAAGAAGATTATTACCACTGCTTAAGAACTCAATACAACATCATGTCCCCAAAATGGCATCCATATGAGGACAAAGCCATTGTCCACTGAGCATTTTTACATATACAATTTCATGGCACAAAATGATGGTGAGAACATTGTCAGCTCGCTGTCAACAAGGCTAATCTGCAGCATCTGAACAAAAAGTTGAAGAAACTGCCGATTGGGTATTTATTGGCAGAACTCGGTGGTCAAATGAGGTTTCTGAGGCATTGACAACATTCGCCAACTCTGTCCTTCATTCTTTGCTGTATCGCACCAAGGTGTTGTGAATGATAGCGTCACTCATTTGTGCTGCCTAATTAGCTGCAACCTGCCTCCTCTCTGCTGTTCTACTGCCATCCATTCAGGCCCTCAAAATAGGAAGTTGTCTGTAGCCATGAAGTTAACTCGAAGCAATTACCAACACTTTGTTTTCTGAGTACATAAGCCAAGGGTTTGTTGTGCCATCCCCAAGCCAGAGTAAGAGAAGGGCTGTATTCAGGGCATCATAAAGAAAAAAACAATAAGTAGTAAATAAAAAGCACAGCAGATGATGACTTTCTGAAGCCGACATCGTCTTGTTTGAACTCCTAAATGTAATTTTTCTGTTCCCAAAGCTGTTCCATTGTAGCCTCTCCTTTCTTGTCGAGTATGTGATAGAGGTTTTAGTGATGTGGCTGGAGCTCTCAGTCTGAGCATCAGACGAGGAGTGCGAGTCTCATCCCACACAAACACCGCGCTGTAAGTATGTCCTCATTAGCTGATGTATGCAGGACCCTATCCACTTTTGGAGGGGTATCAAAAAGCAATCAACGCCCCATGCCTGATGAGGGACACACACATTCACATTGTCTATGGAAAGATGATTTGTGGCTGGACCTCGACTTGGCTTCCCAAACCGCCATAATGCCATGCAATCACAGACATTATGCACAGATCTGAACCACAAAGCCACAGGAGCAAAAATAAAGGGAATATTGAGATCATAATTCAGGGACTGATTATGATGGGCGTCCTCGTGAAAAGGCTGCTGTGGAAAGCCAGAAGTGGGAGAATTGGCCAGAGAAAGCCACAGAATACGGTTATAAATGCAGAGCAAAAACATGTTTTAAAAGCTGTCATGATCAAGAGCTGCGTAGCCACAGATAGCACAGATCAGTTAAGATGACAACTGGTTGCCATGGGGAGCTGAAAAATATACAGCAAGTCAGTGGTTAGTATGAATTTATGAAAGCAGAGGAGAGAAATCAAGAGGAGAAACAACACTGTCCCCAACAGAAGTGCACTTATCACCATGAAATAGCAGGAAAACATACGATCTAGGATTTTGTCACCCATTCATAATCTCATTTGACCCGAGGCCAGATGGACGATTCGTTTCAGTAAAGACCATAGGTGTTTTAGCTTCGGGCTCCATTGGAGAGAAGCATGTGTGTCGCACAAAGACCATTGGTTAGCGACGTACCGAAAGGGGCTCTGTATCACCATCTTATCTTCAAAGCGCTGGGCAGGAGCTGAGGGGAGCCGTGCCACCTCGCCTCCGCGCACACACTCAGGGAGGGGGGATTTGGACCTGGCCCGGACCCTCCTCCAACTCGCCCGCGGAGAACAGGCAAGGTTCCTGCACACGCGGCAAGACATCAGTGAGCCGACCCCCCCAACGACGCCTGCCCATTCGCTTCCTGGCCCCAGCTCCACGAGGGGATGGATCTGAACTCAACTTAGACACACAGTTTCCACATTTCACAGATGGCTGGGAGAAGCTTTGCATGGAGGTGAGGAAACAGAGAGGAGAAAAGAGAGAGAGGCTCGGGCCGAAGCGAGGCCGATTTCACACCGCGGTAGAGTGCGCTAAAGCGGGCCGCGGCTAATCCACTCACTGAGGGGAAGGCCTGGAGCCATTCCGCCGACCGACCGCCATCTCTCTCCACAAAGCCATAAATGGTGCATTATACAACTGGGCTTCAGAGACACTGCTGATATGCTGATAGGTGGCAGACAAAGACCAAAGGAGCAGGAGCGCAGCCACATGCCGGATGGAGGGCCTTAGTGCACAGGAGTGTTGAGCCGTGATCCCTCAGACACGGCACACTGTTACAGCGCTGTATCAGGTCTGATCTGACGGAGCTCAACCTGGATCCACTCTGAGACCCAGATGGACATGCACTAGCACTCCTCCTGCTGCTCTCCAACAAAATAGCTTTTTCAAACCCGCTCCGCTGTGAGCTCCTATCTGTAAAGTTACCAAAAGTCTCTGAGATGAGTCTTTGAACTTATGAAAGGCAATCACCGAGAATAAAAAGAGACAGAAAATACGTATATAAACATGAGGGAATTTAAATAAATTGCCACAAAGAAAATCACAGTGAGGCCAGAGAATTATGTAATGATAAGGCAGCCACCAGCCTAAGCCATAAAATGAGATGTTTTACATGAAACGAACAGCGGTCTAGATTAGAGCGCAGCCCTGTTTAGACATGAAGCCAATTGGGTTGATATCACATGTAGAGAAAATTTGAAAGATAAGTGGGGACTATGAGAATTGTTATAATCCAACTGCAACAAAAAGCTGAAGTATATTGGCTTTTCCCTCCAGAAGCACTGCTCGATAAACATCTCTGATGAAAGAAGTTCATTACTTGTGCTCTGTGTAATGTAACATGCTGTATTACGAGTCAATGGACCTACAGTGAGGCGCTCTCAGCGAAGCCCAGCCTTTTAATGGACATCATTAGGTGAAAACATATAAGAGATAATTATGGTAATTACAAATCCTTTTCATTCGCCAAGAGTCTTTGACAAGAAGGTTGTCATATCAACCACTTCAAACAAACAAAGAGTTGTTGTCTCTGCACTAAAGGGTGTCCGGTTCCATTCGATGGGAATTGTCTGCGGATTATCTGTTTTATTGTTTGTCGTTGAAAGAGGTTACGGTTTAAAAAAACTTGACGAGAAAACAAGTGATTCACAATAGTGGAGTTTGGCTTACATTTGCATAGCTACTTCATTACAAGTGAGACCTTCATCTTGAAATATCCTATGTAGAGCTAATGGACAGGCCTATTCAGGCTAGACGCTCTGAATAAAAGAACAGCATTCTTTATAATAGAGCACTCGTGAATGGTTTTATTTAATTCCAGCTATAAACACTGGCCTTAGCCCCAATCCAGTATTTGCTTTTGGTAAACTCATTCGAACGTTGGTTCTAACTTTTTACGACACCTCAGGGTCAAACTCGGAGCAGCCTTGTCACATCATCTGCACAATCTGCACAGCTAAAGTGGATTTCACTTTCTATGGAACATGCTTTTTGGACTAAAGTGAGAGCCTTGGGTGTTTATTTACAATATGCATCCAATCATTCTTTGTCACTGCTCCATGTTCTTCTTTTTCCCAAACCACAAAGAAGACGACCGTGGCTGCGGATCCCACGTCTTGGCCCCTCCGCCGCACAAACTTTATAACACAGCGCCGCCTTATCAGATCCTGCTTACAATAACAGATTTGAGTCAGAAAGCTGTTGTTTAACTTAGATTCGCTCTCATGGGAAAATTCAAACAAGTGACGAGACATGTGCCAGTCCACTGCAGTTAAGATGATGTCAACAGCACCGAGATTCCTCCACCAACATTTTCAATCATTCCTCGTGAGATTACTGCAATAGGATATTACAGTACAAACTACGACCATGTGTCCTGCTGCCACGAAGCTTAGCAACACATTACGGTTTGTCAAAGCCGGCTATTGCCAGGGAGAGATAGATACAGAGAAGAGAGGAGAGAAGCCATTGACCTTTATGTCCTTCATATTTGCCTAGCTTCCCCCTCGAACCTCCAATCTTTAAGAACGAAATCATCTGATGCCAAACTAACTGTCAAGCGGCGTCTGATGGTGGCAAAGCCTGCAGACATCAATCAATCAGATTTTCTCCTCGTCTATCACAGAAAAGACGTTTTTTCCCTCCCTGTTTTGCTCAAGCTTATCATCTGACCCAGTTGTTATCCAGTTTCTGAAGCTTAAAAACTTGATTATGGACCAAATGTCTCAGAAATTCCCATCCCAGACATGACCAGAAGGAGAAATATTATCAGCTATTTTCTTTATAATTGAAGATGCCGGATGTAATTATTGTAGTTTGTTTAAATAAATGGAAGGGCTTCATTTAGAGTTGGAGAGAAGTCGTTTTTAGCCACTTATCTTTCGTTTTCAGGAATTGCATGAAGATAGCATCCTATCTGATATCACACAAGACAAAAAGGCATTTTAGTCGGCTGCGGCGCTTGTTCAATGCCAACAGTTTTTAGTAATTACCAGATAATCTATGAAATATCGGAAAGAACAAAAACTGTCCAGTATTTAAACAGCAGTTGCACTTCTCTACGGGTTTTTCCTGTGTTTTTAAGTCACAAGATATTAGAAAGCAGGATGCAAGCACTTTGCTACGGGCCTAATCTGATTTGCATAATTTAGCATCACTTCAAGATCATATGTAACCGATAATGAATGTCTAGTTTGTAATACGACTCCATTTTGGGCTTTTTATGTTGCTGGGCGCCTGCTAATCATATGCGGGAGATACGGCTGGTGATCACATGATGTGTAAGCTGTGCTGTCAACAGCTTTAGCAGCTTTGCAGTGGTGCAAATCAAAACACAGCCTCTTTAACGTATTAACATGTTTTGAAGTTTGTTTTATATTTTCCGCATATTTGACAGAAATTGTTTATCTATTTGTGAAGCTTTGTCATTAGCGATTTTCCACCGAGCGCAAGATGCAGTGTGTTGCACAGCGCTGGCCGACTGGGAAATGCTGATGTACAAATTGAAGTGAAAAGCTTGTTACTTAATCCGCTGTTGCCACCTATCCCTTAACTATAGAGCCGGCTGCTGCAATTTGATCCCAACGCAAAGTTGAGCATCTTTTCCCTCTCCTCCTTCTCACAGACGCAGCTGTGGTAAATCCAACCAAGCAGAGATTTACATTGAGCAGCTATTAGCACGTCACTTTGTTGTGCCAACCAGCTTCGCAAACGTTGCACCAACGCAATACTCGCATCCTAATAGGCAGTATTTTGTGTGCGAGTACAATGCCGTGTGCGTGGGTGAGGCTTGGCCTGCGTGTCGACTGTACAACGCAGAAACATTTGAAACAAAGTATGAGTCATGTCCTCCAGGATTCTTTCATTTCCGCCAAGATTGTGTAAAGCTAAACTAATACACACAAAAGAATCACAACACACACGCCATTAATATGCAGTATATGTAAGAAAAAGCAGCATTTCGACACCTAATTTACAAAGAGAAATGAGTTACATACTACACCGAGTTATTTGTTTGTGAAGCAATGTCAAAACACAAGGTAAATGCATCTCTAATACTGCAAAAACTATACCTGATTTTTTCAATTACAAATAATCAAATAGGGAGCGAGTAAACTAGTAGTGGTCCAAACTCATTCTCAACACATTTCTAAAATCCAGATGAGTTTATGGAGCACCTTTCACAACTTGCAGGGTCACTTTTTAGGGTCACAGTCAAAGAAATGCAAGAAATGTAGTCTGCAAACTCTTGAAATTGGCAAAAATGTTTTTCTATTTAGATGTACAGTCTTATTACAATATACGGATGGAGGACAGAAATACAGTAATTCATTCCACTGTTCAGGTATAGTGCCTTTAAGTCTAAACTTGAACACACAAACATCACACACATGGCCAGAACTCCATCTTGTTCATAACATTTAGAAGTGAAAAGGATAAAACAAGACGCTGTCAAACTTATTTCTCAAAAAGTATAACATCAAGACACACAGAACAGAAAAACTAAACAGGCTGTAAGTCCTGGACAATGAAGGAATAAAACCGGACTAGATTTATCCTCTCATTTATTTGAAACAATTTATTTCTTTTAGTTCTTGCCTGGACTAAACCAGGAATATGTTTTTATGTTTAACAGGGCGACATGTATTTGAGTCCATGGGCAATGCAGAGCTCACGGTCATAAATCCTACATCTGGTTGCAGTTGCAGGCACAGAGCTACTGTATTTCTCTTTATGGAAATGTCAAAGCACCACACAAATGCGTTGAACCGAATATCCATATCCATGATACATCAAAACCCTGGCCATGGCACAGAAATAACTGCAATACCTCCGGAGTAACCTCAGAAATCCTTTTAATTGAGCAATATCTCGCTTCCTGATCCGTGTGCATCAGCAAGGTGAAAAGGGGCCGTGCAAGTTAAATGAAAGAAGAATTCCTGATGTGTGGTGGCCTCTCTCACTCACCCGGGCTATTTCCCCTCCTGGCACGGGCCAAATAGAGAATGTTAAATGAGGCAATTGTGTCCCGGAGGCAAAGAGAGGAAGAGAAAAAAAGGGGAAAGAAAGCGCAGGCAGTGGCCATGCTCCCTGCTCCAACCCCGAGGAGCTCGGCAACAAGATGAGCTACAGACGAGCCGGCCCATAGAGCTGCTGCTGCTGCAAAGGCAAGAGCTAGCATCCCTCATGAGGCAAACTGCTGCTGTGTCACACCACGAGCAGACACACTGATTCAGCTCCTGGAATCAAATCTATCTATTGTTAATGTGGGGAAATATGTGTTGTTTTTAAGGAAGAGTTTTTTTTTTTTTTTTTTTGGTGCATTAAAACATATCTTATTTTGATTTTGTTTTGTCTTTTTGAAAATCTTTATTTTTCAATGTTTTATCATTATAAAACATTTACACAACTGAACTATGGGGTGTGCCTTGGAATTTACTTCCAGTCATTTTACTAAGAGATAATTAAAATAAAACTGTAAAAGCTATATAAAATCTGATCTTACAGATGATACACAGTTGTGCTCAAAAGTTTACACACCCTTTTAATATTTTGGTCATTTTTCATAGAATATGAACGATAACACAACATTTTTTTCCCCACTCATGGTTAGTGGTTGTGCAAAGCCATTTATTGTCAAAGAACTGAGTTTACTCTTTTGAAATCATAATGAAACAAACTACTCAAATGTCCCTGATCTAACGTTTACATGACCTTCAACAACTGCTATGGAAATTGTTCAGGAGCAAAGAAAAACTCACATGTATACTTTTGATCTGCTTCTTGTTGAAAACCGTAAACAAACTTTTTGACAATAAATGGCTTCACGCAACCACTGACCATGAGTGAAATAAAGGTTTTTGTGTAAAAGCACAACTTTTAAGCACAACTGTACACTCAAACCTCTTCTGAAATGTATCCTGCTGTAGTCTAATAATAAACGTAATCCTCTCCACCTTACATCATAAAACAATATCATAAACAATATCAATCCAACGGTCTACTGTAGGTCTCTGTGGTTTAAGCCATTTTCTGGTTATGGCTTTCCTAGCAGCTGGATTCAAAATGTGAAACAAATATTTTGTTTATTATGATACATTGTCATGCTTTAAGACACAAAAGTACAAAGTCCCTAATTGAAATGGTATGTCCATTAGAAATACAGTTCTCAGAATTGTATGTAGGTCTTTCCAAAAGAGACTCAACTGTGGGAATGACCAGAATATATTATGGCAGTGATTTCCTTCATATCCTCCACATTGCCTCCAACAGTTAGAAGATTTCTCACAAGGTTTTTCCAGCAGAGCTCCTTATTTATTAATTCACAAAGACACACAAATGTCTTGACTCACTGCAAGTGCACATTGATTTATTATTCTACTAACTAAATTTTTAAAAAGTTTAGATCGCTATTTCTGTTTTTAACATTTTGGCTCATCATACAGGCCTACTAAATGACGTACATGAAATTCTACTCCCTGCAAAGTCCCCGCAATCAAAAACACTGTACAATTATTTTAAAAAGGGGTCAAATCTCACCACATGACATGACCACAGAGCTACATTTCTCCACCTAGAACATGGCTCCAAACACAGTTCCACAGTGTTTTACAGGAACACAAAAGTATAGTATTTTCTGGTTTGCAGCAGCAACAATGCTTCAGCATGAATAGATCGGCCATAAAGTCCGCGTCAGGATACAGGTCGTGGCCTGGATAAAGACCAGGATGTAGAGTGAGACATGTTGGCATTCTTGTGACACGGCTAACGGAAATCACACAGAAACAGTCATACGAACATATACTTCAGGGAGGGAGGGAGGGAGGTGCGAATAACTGCACTCAACAATATTGACACTTTTGTGGAACAGAAAAATAATAAAATTAGCATTGAAAAAATAATTACACATTTAAAAAGACGCTGGATATTATTCTATATACTTATATTTTATACAATCAAATTTCAACAACAATCTTGAAGTTCAATCTTCCTGAAATTTCCAAACATAGTCATTTTTGTGTTATATCCATAAATCAGGTTTGCAGGGAAGAATTGTGCAAAGTCTATATTGTAATTTAAGTAAATGTTGCTGATCACTCTCCGCCCCGGGAGCACGCTGACATGTCTGATAAACCAAATCTTTGTCTGGGCTTTAAAAGGACGTACTTGAGCAGCAGTCAGACTGGGGGCCCTCCTCGCTCCTCATCAATATTCAAATCTTACATCTCTGTCGCGATTAGAAACCCGCTCCCTCCTCCCCCTCCTCCTCCTCTTGCCTTCCCCCCCCCGAAACAACAAGGTGGGGTGAAAAAAGGCGTCCAATCGATGATCTTTGAGTCCAAACTAGATTCCTGAGCAGTTTGCCACTTTCAGCAGCAAGATAAGATAAACTCCCTTTGACCTATAGAGATGAAGTCGCCATGACCATCGGGGGAGTCCACTTTCGCCATTGATATTTGGCTGATGTAACAACAAATGGAACTAGATGCTGCCCGCGATAACGGCGATTAATTAATACCCATATTGATCGGAACAAGCGAACAGACAAGGCTATTAACTTAAAACAGGCTGAAAGTCAATTGCTACCTGGGGGCTCAATGGGCGTCATCGATATAAAATGTAAATAAACGGGAGAGGAGGAGCCATACACACAGTAGAGGCTGATGCACAGAGAATGGATTAAACAAATACAGAACGATGTCTGAAATAGATTTTAAAAATATTGAAATATGACTTTTTGGCATCGTTTTTTTGTTACAAACAGAGGAATGTTGTCAAATGAAATAAAGATCTCTAAATTAAAATACTGACTTATTTGGAACCCATTATCTTCCGACTACATCTGAGTTCGGTGTAAAAACACAGACCACTCGCATCAGGGGGTACAGGAATAATAGCAGCGGAATTCAGGAAAGAGGAAGATAGAGCGGAAACTGCATGAGGAAGTGACCTGCACCTTTCATAAAGCCCGCCCCCTTTTCACACTGTGCCTCTACAGTGGCCATTGTGACTGTGGGTCACACCAGTTTATGCAACTTCAGTAAAACACAAGAAGTGGCAAGAAGTGGAGCTGCACACATGATGTAAACAAGACAGGCTTGATTATGATTATATACTCATACTGGGATCCATAGTCATATACATAATTATATACCACTTACAGCTCATCCTGTTTTGGACTAGAGGATATCTTATTTTATTTATTTGTATGCAGTGTACATAAGAGATGTCTATAGTTTTTCTTATTGGTAGATACTAAGAGACATTTATTTGATCATACTATTATTACCTGTTTACCTGTTACTTTATTCTTGATGGCATTTTTTTTTGTCCTCTGACTTATCTTAAGAGTTGTTTTAACAAGTGAATTTCTCCATTGTGAGGGGGAATGGGGAAAGGGAATGTTATTTGTATAGCGCTTTTCATATGACATAGTCACACCCAAAACGCTTCACACATGAGCGAGTGAGATCAATAAAGAACTATCTTATCTTATCTTACATGCAATATGATAATCTGGCTCACTGTTTTACATTTATTTTTTGCTGTCTTTTAAGATGTGTTCTGATATTCAAATAAAGTGCATTTATTAATATGAATTATATACATTTGTGCTCAAATGTTTATGTACGTAAACTTATGCATTTCATAGAATATGAATGATAACACAAAAACCTTTATTTCACTCATGGTTAGTGGTTGTGTGAAGCCATTTATTGTTTACGCTTTTCAACTACAAACTAGCCGAATGTCCCTGATCAAAAGTTTACATATTGTGCATCTTGAAACAAACATTTTTTCAGAGAGTCCAATTTTATCAGAGAGTCCTGTATTTAAGTGAGTTTTTCTCTGCTCCTGAACAATTTCCCTGGCAGTTGTTGAAGGTCATGTAAACATTAGATCAGGGACATTCGAGTAGTTTCTGTTTCATTATGATTTCAAAAGAGTAAACTCAGTTCTTTGACAACAAATGTCTTTGCACAACCACTAACCAGGAGTGGAAGAAAAGATGTTTGTGTTATCGTTCATATTCTGTGAAAAACGGCCAAAAGAATAAAAGTGTATGCAAACTTTTAAGCACAACTGTATATTGATAATTATTTTTTTGAAAGAAACTATATTGAACTTTCATTGTTACACTGCAAACTGTCAAACGTGCCAAACTTTCCACCAGGTGTGGGGAGCGAATCAACAATGCACCGAGCGTTCAAACAGCAGTATTCAATCAACACAAATGGCTGGACTGGACTCACATATCAAAATGATCTTAATACAGAATTAAATGAAGCCACCAGCAGCAACAGAACAACCCCTGGACTAAACCAGGACCATAGCTGATCTATCATGTCTCTAAACCAGGGCTGGTCATCTCTGATTGAAGTGTAGAATATACTGTACATCATACAGTGTGTGTTAAATGTGATAAATTATTCCGCCCAGAAAGAAAACTTCCATATGTTATAACAACGACACTTATTGTGTCACGACATTCCAAATGCAGAACGTTTCAGATACAACAGGAAAAACATAAAAACATGACATTCATCTGCACTGTTGTTGTGTGTCAAAAGTGGAGGAGGCAATCAGGGATCCTTCAGCTAAGACGAGCCACAAGCTGTTATTGGCAGGGAACAGATGTTGGAGGGAAAGTTGGCATTCGCAAACCATTCTTCTCCTGACAGAAATCAACAAGACGAACACAGGAGACGCCGCGTGATTGTCACCCGATGAAAGAGAGACCCTTAAATATACACACACAGGCTGGCAAACCAAACGGTCCTCTTGATTTCACGCCCCCGAAACATCTGACTACATCTGACTGAACTGGAGGTGTTGTGTGGGTAAAGGCTAAAAGAACGTACCCATGTATTTGACAGTACAGTAAAGCAGGGGAGTAATGAGCAGCACGTGCGGCATTTGTCCAACTTTTGGGACAAAGTGAACTTTTACGAGCAGTGGATATGGATTCCAGGCTGTTCAGGCACTCGTCACTTGATTTAATGATTCATTAAATTACTACACGGAGAGTATACAAACAGACTGAGGCGAACTGTGGAGACGATGACATGAGAGTGTATCCATCTCCAGCTCTGACGTGTCCAAATGCTCCTCCTCACATCGTACAGTGAGCACACTAATGTATACACAAACACACGTCCAATGTTGGCAGTCAATTCAGTAAACACTTCCTTATCCCTTAGCACTGTAATCTGCCTCTGATAAATGCCCCTCAAAGATAGAAACGTCACCTGATATGATAAACTGTATGCTGACGCTACATAAAGTGGCCTTATGCTAAAGGACTTGGAAAGATTCACTGTATTCACTGTACACAGAGAGAGGAAGAGAGAGACAGAGAGAGAGACAGAGAGAGATTTTTCATACCAGCAAAATACTTTTGAGCAAAAAAATAGAATGTACAGTATAATAGTGTTTAGCTGGGAAATGAAGGCTACTAACTTTGAAAACAAGCCTCTTTTTCTTTAAATTCATTAGGTAACAGATGAACCGCTGATTAGTGACACAAGTGTAGCAAAGAGAGCTAATAATATTAGCTATTATGCTCAACAATCAGAGTCCATGTTTTTGGTTAAGTTACTTCATAATCTTCTCAATCCAACATAGGCATAGATAGAATGCAGTGGGACGTTACAGCACAGGATCTGGGCTAGCACTGCATATGTAGGATCCAGAGTGGATGAACACAGTGCCCGGCGAATTATTACAGAAGTCCTACACAGAAATACAGTAAAAGAGCAACATAATGACCATAGAGTCTATGGGGAAACAGAGGCAGCGAAAGTCCTCAGCTGCTCCATACGCTGAAGACAACACAAAGGGGAGAGCACTAAGTCAGTTTAATAAGCACATTTGACATTAGACGTCGGCGCGTGGCCTCACAGGGCTGCTCCAATATGTTCCCATAAACACAGCCTCCCTACATCATCCACACTCCCCCTAACGACGCCTGCGAAACTTTGGGGCAATTTTACAGAAAAATTACTCCTAGGGCCTGGTTTCAATTCAGCCAGCTCATATCTTTCCTTCCTATTAAGCATCAAAATGTTCCTCCTCTCAGCTCCAATAGAGGTATGACACCAGCAGCAGGAGCCGGAGAGGGCTGAGGGGAGAGGGGCTACAGCTTGGAGGAATTCACACATCATATTACAGCAGCTAATCGCAATCCAGCCGGCATCAGCGATATTTTCATCATTCCTGTCAAATTCCACTGACCTGTCTCCGAACAGCTAACAATCTGGGCAATTTATTGGCATATTGGCACAGGGTGATAAGGCTAAAAACAACAGCAGCTAGCAGCTGGCCCAGGGAGATGAGCTGATAACATTGATATGTGCTCCCACACAAAACACCTCCACCTCTATCTGCTCCTTCCATCGAACTCTTATTACAATAAAAGTCTATGGCTCTATGCCGCTCTGTGTGAGAAACAACCAGGGGAGGGGGATACAGGAGGGGCACAGAAATATATATTTATATAAAAAAATCAGATGTAACGTTTCAGGGAAAAACAAGGGGGGAAATACATAATTTATCACAGTATTATCGGGATATCCAGGCAGCCTAATCAAGGAGCACTGAGTGACTATTTTTTGCCTTATCATCCAAAGTGGTGGAAACGGAGAAGGAATTATCAGGCAGCAGCAGATTGCTGGGCTGGAATTTTAATGGTAATAATCGGGTTTCTGATGGTATATCTTCCCTGCTTATCTTTCCCATTATCTGGCCTTATCTCCACAGTCATCGGAGCAAATTAATGGTGCTCTTTCAGCATCGCCTTTTTATCACTGCTCAGAGAGCACCCAAGGGGAAAGAATAAGCAAAATATTAAAATACTGCATAAATCACAATTTTAGATAACGGCCCAATGTATTCAGGAGGGGTGGGGGACTGCGCCCAACAACCTTTTTGTCCTTTAGAACGACTGTCTGTGCTGACTTCAGTGTAGTGCCTGTACTGCCTTTTTCCCAGAGTTCCCGGCGCTGAGAGGATCTAGGCTCCTCCTGACCTTTCTGTTCCACCACAGTTTGATTAGACACTTTAGACACTGCTCCATATTAACACCATCTACACACACTCATCTACACAATAACAAAGAGACACGTAGATGTTAAGACTTCCTTCTAATGATGACAAAAATATGAATACAGCTTTTGGATTGGCCTGAGGACAGTGGCGTCATCGCTGTCGTGTACGTTAAGTTAATAGGAATGGTGGGCTGTGGTGCCAAACAACTTGGAATAAAATTGGGTTAAAAGTCAAATCTGATTAAAATATTATCTTAAAATGTGTTTTATTTTCTCCATTTTATTTTATAGTATCTTATATTAATTGTAGTGACAAATCTCATAATTACAGTTTAGTACTAATAGCAGTATTAAAACATTACTCATTACATAGCCACAATATACAGTAGCTACTGTAGTTCTACAGCAAGTACATGTATAACTACAATATAGGCATGCATGATTTTTCTTTTTTGGTAAAAAAGTTGTAAAGAAAAAAAATGTAAGAGAAAAACACATTTTTTAAAAATATCTAAAAAAGAAAATTGTGGAATACAGTGGTAGTAATTGTCACTAAACTTCCAATTGTAAACAATATAAAATATTTCATTTAGTCAAATGCATCATCACGATGCATGATAAACAAGTGACACACACAGTGACACAAACACCCAAAACTGGTCCTTTGACTTCCAACATCAGCCATGACAGCACAGCTATTTCATGAACTGGTGTTTTGTGAAATGTAGATTATAGAAAAAAATAAATACATCCCAAAAGCCTTCACCACAACACCTTAAAACAACAAAAATAAATAAATACTTAAGTGACAGTGTGTGTTTTAATGTGTGGGTGTAAATGCCCCAAAACACAGTATAATTTAGCAATAACAAAGATGCAATTTCAAATTGTTGTCAATATATAAATACTACAAATTATTTACAAAATAAATATAATTTGAAAATAGTTATTGAAAACTTAACCATTTCAAGTGTAAATCAGAATAATGCCACACTGGAGCAGATACACTTTTTGAGGCACAGCTGAAGAAAAGAAACCATCCAGTTCAGCACACTCTCCCTCCTCACACACACATTTTCATCTGTCAATATCACTCATCAATAGAGAATCAATCACAGGCCCTGCTGCAGGTAAACACCATGTGTGTATGCCATCACACAACTACAGTGTAATCAAAACACAACTAATTCAAGACATTTTAGGAAAAGGGCATGTGACAGGTCAAATAGTAAATTACAGCAACATATGGCTGATTGATTCAGATATAGTTTATCAACCACCTAGCTTCATATTTTTTGGCACAACACTGGATAGAGAGAAACTAAATAAGTGCGGCTTGGCAGTGAGTAAAAGTTTGGGCCAGCACCGGGGGATCTGGACTATAAACGAGGTGTTGAAAACACGAGAACGGAAGACTGGAGCGCGCGGACCGTGACAGGCTGCACACGCGTGGTGACAGTTGCACGCAGCAGAATCAGCTCCAACGTGGTCAGTAGCGTTACAATTTTACACAAAGTCTAATAAGCGATTTGGAAGACGAAGGCGGCGAGAGAACATAAAACAGAAACTTACGTTTGATCTGCCTAGGGTTGCTCTGCTTCCGTCGGGACATGCCTGCTGCGCGCTGGTCAGTGAATCCAGGTGTAGTACTGACAGATCGATAGGTTTTGGTTCATCCAAGCAGCCGGTTGGGATTTTAGTCTGATGGAAATTGAGAAAGAAAGAGAGGAAGAACAGGAGGGAAGAGTAGAAGAAAGAGGGGGCACTAGTACTTTTTACGCACAAGTCTATCGTTCCGTCTGTCTTTCCTTTATCTTTCTCGTCTCTCTGGCTCGGGCTTCGCTTTCTCTCTCCCTGTCTGTCTCTCCCTCTCTCCCTCACACACACGCGCGCACACACACACACACACACACACACACACACCCTCCTCCTACTCTTGCGCTCTCTCACTCTTCCTCAGCAGCGTTTCTCCGCGATGAGGCTGCGCTATGCCGCGATCCGCTCGGACTGACTGGGGAGGTGAAAGCGTTTCGCGCTTTTGTTTGAAGATAACGTTTGTTCCTCCCGGGGTACCGTAGCCGTGGTTTGGTGAACTTCTCTTGATCCACAGTTACTTTCTCATTAATTGCTTGTCTTAATTAGTACCAATGTTTAGTCGGAATATAGTCGAAGGCGCACTTAATTTCATTGCGCGTAAAAACAGTTTTTATACGTTGGCATTGAACGTTTCACACGGGTTCTTTCTTTTTTTAATTAATAAAAACACCGTAGACCTACTCACATTTCTTGTCATCTCCAGAAGGGCAGAAATAGTTTGTGGGACCTGCTGTGACCCAAGGTAATTTGCTGTTATGGCGTGTGGTCATATCAGAGACCAATCTGAGCTGATATTGGTAAATGCCCCAGGATTACCTCAGCAGCAGCTTACAGCCACTCATTCTCCCATGATGCACTTGATCCCATTTGTTGATCTGATGTGACCTCAAATGGCACAACCCCTTAATAAGAGATACTGTGTTGATTTGTTTAAATGTTTTTTTTTTTATTTACTCCTCTTCATTTTAATATTGTAGTGGCCTTTTTCTTCTGCTACCTTTTGGCTGCTTTTACAGATGCTCATTGATTCTACCAATTTGCATGTGATTGGGCTGTCACTCAGACTTCAAGCAGCTTACACTTTGCATATCCACATAAAAATACATTCTGCATATTTATGATATTTAATAGAAAAAAATTGAGGAATATAAGTGAGCGCCTTGGTGATTCCACTGCCATGTTCTGGACTGGAAATCACTCTTCAATTAGCCAGTTGGACTGCCAAGGAAGACAAGCAAGTGGCCTGTGAAATTATCTTGTAACCCAATTCCACAAGTTTGGGACAGAGTCTGAAACTACAGAATAATTTATGCGGGCGAGAGGTCAGCGCAGGTTCACCTTGAAGAGAGCGTCTGTCTTTCCAGGTTCCCAGATGACTCTTTGCTCCGGGGAGGAATTTATTTAGCTGTTTTTGTCAAACCTAATTAGACGGGGAGATTGTTTTACTTTAGCATTAATTATTGAGGAGTAACCATTTAAATTCATGTATTGAAAGATTTCTGCCACAGAAGCAGCAAAACACACAATAAATAAAAAAAAAAAAAACACACATTTAAATAACTCTCATTTATTCTTTTTTGGAAAGCGCTTCAAACAAAAAGCATCTACTAAAACACTCAATAATAAAAATGGGACATGAGGAGTCCACTTTAACTTTCGTTGTCATACAAGAGCGACAGTATGATGTATGTGGAGGTGCACCAACCCGCCTCAAGCCCATAGTGATGAATCAAACAATGCAAGAAAGTGACCAAATGAAATAGTGAGTGTGTGACTACTACACTGGACAATTTGATATTCTAAAAATGGCATAAAACACTAAACACTTATCATTTATGATATAAATTAGCATCTTATCCCTCCTAGATATTTGTTCATAAAAATCCCTCATCTTCTAGAGTTGGGAAAATAATTTAAGTTATAAAATTGAACTCTCGCCGACTCCAAAATTGCCATGCTAAATATCTATAAATAGCAGTACAAATGAGGGAGCGAGCGCCCAAATCAATAATGACTGGTGCTGAGAGCAACAACACAGTAAGAGGAGAGACCCAAATTGCCAGCTGCCGATTAATTTAACGCCATCCTAAATCCTGCGAGACTGCGGCGTGCTTCTTCTGAGCACTCCCCGGCCCCAGTGGCCTGTTTGAAGCCATTTTTTTTTTGACTGACAGGTACAAATCTACAGAAAGAGAGAGAAAGAGAGAGAGAAGGAAAGTGTTTTTTTTTTTCTTTTTTCTTCTTGAGCAGACCAGATGGTTGTGATAATTAACATGATACTGTTTCCATCGCTGGGGAAATCACTGACACAAGGCTGGCCACATTAATAGGTTAAAGTCTACTGTATGCTGCCGAGATGCTACACAGTGCATTCACATAATCTGATTAGAGGTGAAAGGTGGAGCTAAAGTACTAAATCATTTGATTAAAAGTGCCAAGTAACATTTGGGGAATGCCACTCAGCGCCAGGGCGAAAGAAGATGTGCTGGCCACATTGTTTTATTAAGTACATATTGTTAAAAGGTGCAGCTGTCTTCTGAATGAGAAAAGAAAAGTTGTGTGTGGTGAATTCACTGTTCAGGATGAAGAGCATGCCATATTGGCTTGTTATTTAAATTTAAAATATTTTTCCGTAAGTCTATAAAATGCTTTTATTTGTGACTCTTATTTAGTGAAATTAATTTGGAGTTATAAAAATTTGCACTGATAAATTACTATTATTTTAAGTCTATATATGATGCTTAGGTTTGGAGCATGGAGGCTTGTGAATTGGAAACATGGTGATGGACTTTAACTCCGAAAAACCACAACAACAACAAAACTCCTCACCCCTTCCTCGTCTCCCCCTGTCTTGTGCGGCAGCCACAATACGGCAGCCCACTATATGTTCTTCAATGTACATTTTGTGAAGGAGCTAAACAGGATTAGTGCTATAATTACAGATCGTGCCCCTCTTCCCCCGCAGTGTAAGTACAGTCTGATGTGCTGACAGAGTGATGTCCCAGGGAGTGTGCCGTGACAAATGACTAGCTTGATTTCTTTTGGGGATCACCCACACATGTCCGGTGGCGCCGCTCTGCTCAGGACAGTGTCTGGTGTGTGTGTGTCTGGTGTGTGTGTGTGTGTGTGTGTGTGTGTGTGTGTGCGCGCGTGCATGTGCTGTGTTGGAAGCGAGATCCTCCGGGACGGCACTGTTATGAGCTCACCTGCTGTGCTGCACCCCTCTGGCAGTCGGGGATTGGTTTGTCTCCTCGGAGTGGTGGGGAGGGGGTGGTGTGGTGGGGGCACACTGTATATAATATAGAGTCTTCTATTTCTACTGTAAGTCTGTCACCGTGTTTTTTAATTATTATTAGGTCACATTTCTACTAACATCGGCAAATATGGATCTGTTGGTTACTCGGATCAACCTGTAATTTCAAAAGTTCACAGTTAGATGGAGCAATATTATCCCCAAAAACTGTATTTAGTAAATCTGCCTTTTTTTCTTTTTCTTTCTGGCCTTTTCTTTATCTCATTAACATTGTGTAACACTGTAACAACCAGAATGTAAAGTGCAAAATGTGTTTATCAAATAATATATTTTATCAAATCTGTTTCCTTGTGAAATAGACCATGCAAATTCTTGGCCTACATTACATTAAGTTGTATTATTATTACTTTTCTTTTACTTAAAACTAAGACGTGTATTGTAAAATACATAATTACATAGATATTTGTGGCATGTTTGGGGCCAACCAGAGAAACGAACATTTCAGCTACAGTCAAATCTACATAGCTACAGGCATTTCTCATCGACCAATCAGAACAGACAGGGACAGACCAATGGGAGTAGATAGGGCTTAAAAAGAAATCATTTTATTGTTCAAAAATATTCTAAGAGTCAGATATTTTTATAATAAGTCATACATACTGTAATTATTACACCACACTTGCTTAGACAGTCACTTTTTCCTCTTCTCTGTGATGATCCTTTCCCTCGCCTGGTGTCTGTTGAAGACACTGTATCCACATCAGTGGTGCCTAAACGCTCTCTCCCTCTGTCTCAGTGTCCCATCTCTGTGTCCCTGTGTCCCGTTAGTCTGTCTGTCCGGCCTGCTATAGCTCCAGCAGCAGCAGCAGTGAGCAAACAGATGTCTGAGAGAGTGCCCACTCCACCGAGTCGCTTTGCCAAAATCACCCCCGGCTCTGGAGGCCTGTGTGCCAGCCCTATACCACCAGCCCCCTCTCTCGCTCTCTCTTCTGGGGAGAAATATATTGTGCCATGCTCCGAAACAATAACCCAACAAGCTATCATGCTGACAGAAGTCGGAAAACATCAGAAAATTACAGAGTCAAAATGCCACCAAAGCCCAAAGCATCTCAAGATTACAAAACGAAGAGATGAAAATGTTTAAAGGGGGCGGGATGAACAAACTCTGCTCCTCCCTTTGGGATGGTGTAAATCTGTAAAGAAAGGCTTTTTGGGTAAAGAGGAGGAGGGCCGACAGGGCAGTATAGTCTTCCAGTTAATCTCACAGTCGCTGCATGTGGTCAGAGGCTGACATCGTAACACCTCCAGAGAATAAGCATTCTTTTCATCATTAAAAAATTGTGCATTTAAAAAAAAATTGTGTTTTATTTATTGGTCAGACAAATACCTTAGTTTATATGAAGAAATGGAGACTGTAGCCTTTGCACAGAAAAATTCTGCCACATTGGCCAAAGACTGAATACAGTTGAGTTTTTAGTAAGTGATTTGATGCAGCAGGTGTTAAATATGTTTCTAATTTAAATTTGTTGACCTTGATTTGACATAAAGGAAACAGCAACAGATATGACACCTGATAGCAAATGGCATAGTTTTCTCATGTCGCACGGTTTATCATTATCACAGGCCTCTTGACGTGTGGTACTTGGATTACTCATATAGGATCTGACAGTGCAAAATAAATACAATCAGAATTAAACCTTTTTTGAAATTGTTTCACATTTTTTATTCATATTTTTCACATTTGTTGAGCTGTTACTGTATATGGTGTTATTTATATTCCATATAGCAGTTCCTTTGAGATTTGATCAGATTGCTCATGTCATGACTCATGTGTTGTACAAGTAACAGTGTACACATACACCATACATTTTTAAAAGAAATGATAAATATTAATTTTATTGTAATGCCAGTGTTCTGAATAAGGTATCAATAATACCTACTGTATATACATTCAAATATTTAATAATTAAACAAATCATTATTTTATGGTTAATTTATGTTATATTATTATGACATTCTGTCCAATAGTTAGTTTGACATCCCTCCTCTCCAGGCACCTCTCCAGGCTCCTCTCCCCTGTGTCCGGTTCATAAGTGGAAACATTACGGATCATTGTGCTGCTGGAGCTTGCCTTCCACTGTATCTATGTGTGTCAGAGGTTTTTTATGCAAAGTGAACAAATAACATATTTGCTGCTTTAGACATGAGCACCTCATGTGTTTTGACACATTGTGATTCCACCTGATTCATTTTTATGAGGTCAACTAAATTATATTTGATATGTGTAGCTGATTTTTTTTCCCTCCCCTCTCCCTATGTATGCATGAGGGAGTGCAGCCCCGCATTATTATACAGTGTGTTGATGTATTTTATAAGTGTGTCTGCTGGTTTATTACATATGCAGAGGCATCAGTGCAAAGCAAAATGGAAAAATGCATCAATATATTCAGAGAAAGGCAGGCCGAAGACAGCTCAGAAAATAAATCTACATCTGCCAGGCTCCATGCAAACAGCAGAGCCATCCTTAATAGTGAAACCATCGATGAGAACAGATAAAAATATTAAATATTCACACATTCCTTTCAGCCAGTATCAAAAGCGTCCAGATGTGGGAAGCTGAAGTTGTTATCGTGAAGCCAACGACAGGCATTGAAAGAAATTCCTCTGAATTTCCAACCATATAAAAGTATTTTATGGCATGCAAATAAATGGTAATTTCTCTCTATGGAGGAAAAAACATGCCAATAAACCCTATCATTTGGGACTAAAACTCCACAAACAGGAGACACTTTCAATTTGCTGTGCCTGTCTCTCCGCGTTAGATGCCTGCGATTGCCGCGAAATTAATCCATTTAACAATCTGTGGCTTAAATTTTGAGGATTTCCAGTTTTTTTTTTTTTCTCTCTCTCTCCTTTTTTTCGAATATCAATAAGTTCCAATTGAAGAGAGGATTCTTTTGCAATTCAGGCATGTGCAGGCGATAACGGCGGAGTTGGCATGAAGAGAGGCAAAGATGGATTAATTATGCAGAGAACATGGAAATTCTGCTTATCATCGCTTAGCAAAGGAGCCCGGCTCACATAATCAGAAAACCAGGATGAAAAAAATAACAATGCAATGGCACCTTCCAGCCCATCATCGTACAAGTTAGATTTTCTCCTGTAATTAAAAAGTAACATACAATTATATTCATATCTCACACGTGCAATATGAGTGGGTGTATATTAAATAATTACATTTGGATATAAGGGCTGGAGTTAAAGAAAAGACAAGTTTGACAATCTGGCTTCATTGGTATATGGCTCCCCTGGGTGGCACTTGGAAAACTTAAGTTATCTCTGGGAGGCAAACAAAGACTGAAACTGAATATTTACGAGATGCATTTTGGAATATGCTCATTTTGCAAACAACAGTAATAATGTGTAAACACAATCCTGAATCCCATTCCCCACAGTGGATGCATGATATGAGGAGATATGCAATGTGGGGCTTTTTGTCTCTCGTGTCGTCAAATCTTCTCGGTTTCTACGTGGCGTGTATGTATAGGAGCAGTGGTGAGGCTGCCAGTCAGCAGTAATGTGGGCAAAGCTTGTCTTATGGAGCAGATTTAGTTGGGACTGTGATATGAACGAGTCTGATGCCTACACTCTGCATCAGGGCCAAAGGGTGCCTGCTAAACTGAGAAAACAATTCTTGGAAAAAATTATAATTTGGGAAATGGTGTCTATGGCTGAATAAGGTTGGAGATGTACAGTAAGTGGGAGCCATGTTATGGAAAGCTTTAAAGGTGATCAGGAGGAGTTTGTATTCAATGCGTTGTCGGACCGGAAGCCAATGGAGCCGATAGTGCTGGTGTTATGTGGTCTGATGATTCTAGCAGCAGAGTTCTGGATATGTTGTAGACGGGAATGAGTTTGTGTGGTAAACCAGTCAGAAGGGAATTGCAATAGTCCAGGCATGATGTGACCAGAGCATTGACAAGAATTTCAGTGGATTGCTGACTGAGTGACAGATGGGCGGAGTCTGGAGATATTGTATAGATGAATGAAAGGTTGTATGTGAAATATCGTCGATGTGGCCGGTAAATGAAAGTGCACTGTCCAAGTGTACACATAGACTAATAACTTCTACAGACACAAAATATTTGTGCAAAATACATACTGTATTTTGAGATTCAACTGGACTTTGGGATTTTGTCTGTTTTGTGACTGAACATAGTGTATTAAATAATGACAGACACAATGAGGCAGGGCTCAAAAGTGCGACTGATTTGGTAATATTATTTCATGTCGCACCGGTACGACTGTCCAGATCCTCCTCACCCGCTCTGCCCTAGTCACCCATGCCACTATAAACACTGATCAGGATGTGCCCTGCACCACCATGAAATCTTTACTCTTAAAGTTTCCTTTGTGCTGGTGCAGTGGTGTCTCAAATAGCATTTTAAGATCACTAGTAATGAAAAAAGGCAGAGACTCGCTCCTGTCTCACCTGTCCTGTAGCGCTGCGCTCCAGTCTCATGTGCTCTTAATGGCCTTCTGCTCGAGGCGTACGCAAAAACTGACCGTCCACACTTAACAATCATAGTTTTAGTGGCGCAGATGGTAGAGTGGGTTGTCTCATGATCGGAAGGTCGGGGGTTTGAATCCCGGCTCCTGCAGGTGCAGACAGTCGTGTCCTTCTTGGCACTTCACCCAATGCCTAAGTGTGAGTGGTTGGTGGTGGTCGGAGGGACCGTTGGCGCAGATGTGAGCAGCCTCGCTTCTGTCAGTCTACCTCAGGGGAAACTGTGGCTACACATGTAGCTTTCCACCATCAGCATGTAGTAAATGAACCCCCCTCTCTTTCATGTGTGACTTGTGTCATATGAAAAGCGCTATACAAATAAGATTCCCTTTCCCTTTTAGCAGAGTTTTTTTTTTTTAAACTAAATCCATCTCTGTCAGAAAACGTCAAAGATCCTCTATAGAAACGAACGCTCACTCTGCGACCCTTCAGAGCATATCTCACTGTTTTTAGACTTTTAATCAAAATGTTTGATTTATTGCAGCGGTTAAATTAATTAAACTTTTATCTATGTCATCTAATTCATCAACTAAACGTTTAATCTTCATTTATTTTATGTATATCTTTATTACCTTAAACATGTTTTAGGAATAATATGAACAGCTCCTATAACACTCTGCAATCTTTCAGAGCTGAGAAATGTTAAAACTAAATTTCACTGACATTGTATACTGTATATTATTATTTTCTACTATGTGCTTTTAGACGATGATGAATTGAACACGCAAATTGCTAGGTATGTCCTGGTGCACCTAAATGAAAAAAACATAGGCATAACGGTGCAACCACCTCAAAGTGTTAGTCTGGAGCCCTGCAATGAGGCAAGATCAGCTGGGGTTATTGCAAAACACAAAAACACAGTCAATTATTTGGCATCTTTATAACAAACTCTTGTTGTAAGAAAACACAATCTAAAGTACACTGTATACCCATGTTTGTTTTGATTGTTATTTATTGTATACTCATATTTGTTTTTGTCTTGACCATTAACCAAAACGCTTATAGCAAACATAAAAACGTATTTCCAAATTGCTACAGTTCATTTTCTAATTTACTAAACACTAGTGTAGTGACCGCCCTGCCCCAACTCTAATCACCTCTCGACTCCTCTAAGCCCCCAGCGGCAAATCCCTCCAAACTTCTCCACTCTTTTTATCCCTTAGATAGTGTTCCAGTTCACTTGCAGATCACGGCGGGGCCTTTCAGAGTGCACACACCTGTTGCCTGAGCCTTGATTTCGTTTTTTGATCTGGCAGCCCTCGGACAAAAGCGACGAAAGAGGAGGCAGAAGAAGAGAACAGATCCTTATCCGATGCTCTATATACCGGACAATGAATTTCTTCCCCACCATTCAAATGTATCTGCGGAATGCTTGAGTGATTCATTACAGCAGATCCTCAAGTGTGACAATGGGCCACAGAAATGAGAGATGTTATCAGTCATTTCCCTGATCCTCCTTATCCCCGTGGCCTGTGTACCTCCATTAATTAGAAAGTAGGGATTTCCACTCATCAACTGATGGGCTTCATGCTTTTGGTCCGGCACAAATCTCTGCGTCCGCACTATCTCTCCATCGCTGCCTTCCTTGTCCGCGAAAACCACCTTGGATTGTTCACACCCCGAACTATAGAAGCTCAATATTTTTGGATGGCTTTGGAGATTTATGTAAAGTGATGAAACAGTCAGCTACCCTTGAACACCATAAAAGGGTGTTTTAACTTACTTTTTTATGCATTCTCGGACCCAGATGTGCAAATTGTTCAAACATATTATCCATACCCATGAAAATTGTTTCCATTTCTTGGATTCAAACAATACATTTGAAGCAAAAATGTTTATTAGCTTTCATATACTGTAGGTGCACTGAATAATGTAATGTTGTAGGGCTGAAACAACTATTTTTCTAGAAAGAATTGTCTGATTTTTCACTCACACTGAGCCAGAATTTGAATAAAAGTTTGTATTTTTGATAAAAACCCTTTCTCTTTAAAGGTAGGGTCATTTTTCCCCCGCAGATCTGAGGTAAACATGTCCAAAGGTGATATTTACATTTACAGTTATTCATTTTGTGCAGCCTTCAGGAGTAGGAGTAGTCACTGAATTCTGGATGTTCTTAGCTTTCAAATGATGATTGTCATGTCCACACGAGTCCCATCACTAAAAGCCTTCTACAATCATTATCTTTAACTATTCTCTATCTGAACACTTTATGTTGCAAGCATTTAACCAAAATATACTTTATGTTCTTTATTCTTCAATAAATTAAGTTTTTTGAGTAAGTGGATATGTTCACGATTAACTAATGAGCATTAGGTCCATGTTTTGTTATTGAATCATATGGAACGGTGTTAAATTGTATTGAGAAGGCTCTTTATCGAGGCACGTATTGCATCGTGACCTGTGTATGGAGGTATGTATCGTATAATATCACCAGGTTCTCAAAGGTACACAGCCCTATCTTAGATACTGTATGAAGTCTATTTTTTTGGATTGGGAGAGTCCTAAAAATGACTCAGATTGGGTATACTTGAAATCTGTTCTTGTGTTCATTAGACCCTTTTCAAACAGGTAACTAATTAATATTTCACATCTCTGACACAACCTAATGCAGCCGCGAGTACAGCAGTCCTCGGTAAAAGCCTATATTTGCTATCAGAGCAGTGACACACGCGTGGCTCCTGCTGCACCACTTGCGTAGGTTTTTAGGGACAGTCTGACTCTTGAAAGTGTCATTAATTATTAATGATAGCTGTGCTTGCTGAAATGGCCAATTTCCCTGTTGTCTCTATGACTGGGAGGGTGCTTGAGGGCAAAGACCTGCAATTAGCTGTTATATGGGTGGCCATTCTCGGCAGCCCCCGCTCTTGTTAGTGGCATGACTGCAGAGGAAGAGACTGCACCCCGGTACTAATTACTCTTCCCCTCCTTAAATATGAAGACATTGAAGTTGATTAGTGCTTCTAATTAGGTTATGCTTTTTGATACCGCTTGTGTTTTTCGCTTCTGGCTTTTATGTATGATAATCTCACTTTTGCATAGTTACTACAAAAGTTCCCCTGCCACAGCCGCACGAGTGGAAACCGGAGAATATTTGCGCGAAAGTCTGCATTTCTGAATTTGTGTATGCAAATATTCAAATTTCATTCTGTTCCTCTCATCGTAAAAGACAGATGCTCATCCACTTCACAGCATTGTGGGCTGGAGACAGAACTTATCCAGCTGTTGGCAGCATCTGTTCAACAACTCCAACAACTTGCTGTATTTCCTCCATTGCACTAAAAAGATTTACTAAGAGCTTGTTATAACTTTTGGATTTGAGAAGGAAACGAATCAATACAAAATATGCAATATTTTAGTTATTCATGGATTCTCTGGCTCGAACAACCACCATGATCACACACACAAGTTGAAGAGCCTTGTCCAAGAACACAATGACAATACGCAAGGACAGCAGATCAACTCATTTACAGTGTGGTGAGACAGTGACTGAGAGGTGAGCGTGCCTGTCTTACAGCAAGAAGGTCCTGGGTTTGTTTCTCAAACCACATGGGGCCTTTCTATGTGCATTCCCCTCCAATCCAAAGCACAATATACTGTAGGCTAATCCTCTAGCAAGGTAGCTGAAGAGATGAGAAGAGTCGCCCACTGCTCCTGACAGGTCCCCCCAGTGTCAATGAAGGGAGGACAAATATCACAATAAAGTAAACCTTACCCAACATAGTACTCTCAGAAACTACATTATGAAAACCAACCCTACTGTAAATACAGTTTTTAACTCAAGATTCTTTGACTCTCAGCTCCATCTGAAGGACATGAGTGCACAGAAAGACGAGAGTCTTCTAGTGGAAGATTAGCGTTGGCAACCGGCCGGCCCTGGATGTCACATCAGCACGCTAAATTATATTGAGATCCTCTCTGGAGATGACAGATGAAATGTGTCTGGTGGGGCCTGACGCGGAGCTGCAGGTGATACATGATCACTGTGATAAGGCTGTGATGTCACGGTGCAGGTGGCTCCCCCACCTCACCCCTACCCTCACCCTTCACTCTTGTGCAAAATGGAAGCTCGCACACACAACTTTTATCTATCCCCATCTGTGTGGTCCCAGGGACAGAGATGTTGGACCGCAGCCATCTCAACCTTCAGCCATTTAAGAGAAGATGGGGGGAAGGGGAGAGAGAGAGAGAGAGAGGGGTGAAGAAGGTCAGCCATGATGCTTTTAAGTTTAAAACCCACAGAGCAGCTGTTTGACATGTTTTTGTTGGAAACAGATACGATCAGATTTATTAAGGGCCTCATCTTGAGAGAGAGCTAAACAACAGAAAATGATGGATGGGGAAATCACTGATAAAAGTGCAGCTCAAATCTTTTATGTAATTTACATTTCCTTCCAAATGCTTCGTAATAGTAAAAGAAAGGCAGATTTAATGGGTCAAAGACAGTAACTTTAACCAACTGTTAGAGAGAGCACCAGCTGAGCCTGTGCCAAATGTTTTATTTTCTTCCAATGCAATAAAGTGAGATAAAAGGCACAAAGGCAGTAATCAAAGTACGATGTGCAGAAGAAAGTTAAGTTGGTTAATGGCTCCAGCGCGGCTGCCACAGAAGGGATTCTCCTGCCAAGCTTTCCTGAACAAACAGGTACGCCTGTCCCTTTTGATAGGGACATCTTCACACTGCAGACACTGACTGGGGCTTGAAGGACTTATCGTTTTGAAATGAGGAAAAGTAAATATATGTTGCTTGTCAATAATTAGAAATGCCTCGCTTTTGTTTTTATGCAGCAACTATGTATGTTGTTGTCAATGTGCCATTTTGGACTGGGCTGCACTTGAGAGATACAGAGGCTGGCCATGTTGTGGAGGCTGTATTGTGATATTTCAGCTTGGCACAGCGCTTTCATGTAAATGGATAAAGTGCCTATATCAACTCTCAGGTTGGCTGTGTTTATGCGCACAATGGCTTTTAATACAGGCTGTAACATCAAAGATTGTTTTAAGGTTATTCCATACAGTAATGCAATAGAATTCAATTAATTTCTACGATTGTCTGAGTAAAATGAGACAGAGGGGCGAACGTTCAACTAAATAGCTTTGAACTGCAGATAGTTCCCATTAATTAAACTGGATTGCGAGTTGTTTAATCAATTTCAGAGCCCCCAAAACAGAGACAATCAAGCGCCCGCAGTTGCATGTGCATGTGTGGTCGAAAAGAAGAAGAAGAAGGAAAAAAAAAAAAACTTCAAGCATTCGCCTGTTTGCAATGCTACGAGTGGAGCGGGTGTACAGGGTCTCTCTAATTAACCTCCACGTTGATAATGTGCTTAATTACTTTATATTGCGATTCCGTTTCTTCCTAGAGGTTATTCACTCTCTTAGATTGCAGAAATAATCTTACATGCCTCAAAGGTGTTAGGCAGGGGTAGCGATGCCCCAGTGAAACGGCATCTGTGGATAGACTTTGTGATTACCGCGTTCTGACATCAATGGGAGAGCGGGTGACACCTGGCCCAAAGACAGGGCACCATCGGGCGGCAAGAAACTTTGATTAAATAAAAAAAAAAATCTCGGTTGAAGGGGGGTAGGAGAGGGGGGGGGGGGGGGGGGGGGGGGTGTTGTTT
>OMNZ01109020.1:0-13282 GCA_900303255.1 Lesueurigobius sanzi | reverse complement strand
TGTCCAATATAGAGCTTTGGAACTGACATCACAGTGCAATGCATTATGGGAATTTTGCCACCATTTCTCAGGGCCACAAAACAATGAAAACACAGCCCATTTCCAATAGTATTCCCTCGTAGATGGTGCGTTCTAACATGGCAGTCAACTCCACAACACGCCCCAACTCTCCTGAAGTTATTTGTCCCTCTAGCTTCCCTTAGTTCTCCAGTTAGCAGTTTGTTGTTTGGACCGGTAAGATGGCGTCTCAACCACATACACATCAACACACTCTGCTGGCCACGCCCCGTTACGTGACATCACATTCCAAAGCTCTATACAAAATAATCAAAAATACAAGTCAGTTTGATCTTATTTTGGTACTTTTTTCTCTTCTGAGTACCCCCTGCTAAGCTCTCACGTACCCCCAGAGGTCCCCGTACACCTGGTTGGGAAACACTGATGCAAACCACAACAACAATAAAATTCCTGGATAAATTAATAATTCTGTAATCACTAGGAAGTAGGATTTAAACCATCATTTGAAATATGCAGGAGGGCTTTCCCAGCATCCCCTTCTGCAGGGCCTCACCGCTCCTCTTAGTGGAAATTCTTACACACATCGACGTGTAACCACAGAGCCTAGCGGACACTTGGGATTGGAGAAACTTTGACCCATTTTTCAATTTTAGAGTGACCAACCAATTTTGGAGCCAATTTGCTGTTTTTTATTAAGGGTGTGTGACATGAAATTAGATCCTCAGTTAGTTGGTATCTGGAAGAGTACAAGATAATCATGTGATGCTACAGAAATGACCACCTGCCTCATCCACCTCCAGGGCTGGGAGCACGAACTGAAATTGTCCTCTGGCCGGCGGGGGGAGAGGAGCCAAGTATGAGTGTCAAAATAATGTTAGTCAGGGAGAGGTGAAAATGGTCATTACAGACAGTTTTTGGAAAATAATTTCTGAATTTGTTTGTTTTTCAGACCGAGATACAGAGTAGGTATTAACATGGTGCCATCCAAGAAGAGAATACACTTGCAAACAGGTAATAATTATAATCTTAACATCTTTCTAGAGCCTGTATGAAGAATGTAGCAACTTTTTTTTAATGTATATACCGATTTAAAATTAACAAATACTTTTATTACTTAAAGATGCTCTATGCAACTTTTTAAGTGAAAAATAAAATCCTGATATTAGTGCATATTTGGCCTTTCGGTGACCCAGTGGCTGTATGGGAGCAGCATGATACCTTTACTTTCCATCACAGTGACCTCTATGATGCTCCAGGGTCACTGAAAGGCCAAATATGCACTAATATCAGGATTTTATTTTTCACTTAAAAAGTTGCATAGTGCATTAAGCAGTTTTGGTAACACTTAAGATTACGGACCGGTAACTACGGTGTAGTTATACTGTAACAAAGTGTAATTACACTGTAAAAAAGCTGAAATAAAGATGTAATTACAGTGTAATAACATTGTAATTACACTGTAATTACAGTGTTATTGTAATTACTAAAGTGTTACCGCAGTTTTTGAAACAAGAACAACTCTTAAACAAAGAAGTGTTTCTGTTTTAGGGGTTAAAATGTGGAATGATTTGATTTAAGTTGATAAATACACTGTCAAAGTATAAAAATATATCAATTTAATTTGGAAATAAATAATGTTAATTGAGGAATTCTGTTTATGACAAATGCTGTGTTTGATTTGATGTGCAGGGTGGGCCCTTTTTTGGTGGTGATGATTTGAAATTGAACTGTAAACTAGTGCTGCCAAACGATTAAAATATTTAATCGCGATTAATCTCATGAATGTCATAGTTAACTTGTGATTAATTGCAAATTAATTGGACATTTTTATCTATTCTAAATTCCCTTTAGATTTTTTACTGTAACCACTTTTCTTGATTATTATACCACTAATATATGCTTCTATGAACACAAAAGGATAAACCGGACCTTCTATGTGCAATCTGTGTGTATTCTTCATATATTTGCATTTTTGAGTTGAATCCCTGGGCGATTGCGTAAAGTGCTGAGTCACCAGTTTTGGCAAACGCCAACTTAGCACAATTTGACACGAATTTTCAACGCGACGTTACATCGCCCCCCAGTGGCCTAAAAGGACATCATTGGATTCATTTTAAAGCGCAAACCCTCTTCTTCGCAAACACAAAAAAACGTAAGTCTCTACTCGCGGTGTTAATCGCGCGCTAAAAAAAATGACGCCGTTAAAATTGTTTAGAGTTAACACGATAATAGCTCGATATTTTTGACAGCACTACTGTAAATATGATGTGATGGATGAAAGCAACCAAAATAAACTCATCCATTCATTCAAGTATAATCATGGAAGGTATACGTCGATCGCCATAATGCAGTACAATTTATTCTGAAAGTACATGCATAGCTATTGGCTATATCAAGAATATACCCACGTCAACCCCCTGGTACGTGTAAAATGAAGTCTGATTTATTTGGTTAAAACATGGGGACACGAGGCAAAGACATGGCCCATTACAGCTAATAGAATTTTTAAGTATGTTTATCTTGGTGTTCACGTATTAATGACATTTAAATATGTTATGCCTCTGCCATGAAACATTAAATACTCCATTGTTGGGTCAAATTTGAAGTGAGCGAGAAGTGCGGGCTGTTTATAAATGAGGCGCTTAATTAATTAAAGAATGCATTAGGTTTTAAATGGCGAATTGTTAACTAGGCTTCATTAATATGTGCCTCGTGGGGATCCCGGTGCCATCCCGTCACCAGAGCGGCTCGCTGCGGCTCCCGTGGCTATTCTGTGGCGCTGCCGGAGATTGATGGTTGACAAAGCAATTAATCACATCCAAGGAGAAGGACCTCCCCGACAGAGACAGTGCGAGGCGGGCAGGACAAACGCTTATTTAAATTTGAATCGGTGATGAGCCGCGTTGCCATTAATACACTGATTAACATTTGAATCTGTAAAAGGCTCAAATTCATTTTGAAACAGACAGGATCGGGTTAGGCCAAGGTCAAGTGGCAGGTTTAGAAATAATTAAAAGAGCCACTGCAGCTGTAAGTGTTTTATGGGTTTTAGTGAGAAAAATTTGGTGAAAAAAAATAAAAAATAAAGCAAGAAATACAGTTGTACTTATAAGTTTACATAGCCTTTTAATGTTTTGGCCATTTTTCATAGTGGTTGTGCGAAGCCATTTGTTGCCAAAGAACTTTTGAAATCATAATGAAACAGAAACTACTCAAATGTCCCTGATCTAACGTTTACATGACCTTCAACAACTGCCAGGAAAACTGTTCAGGAGCAAAGAAAAACTCACTTCAGCTGAAATACAGGACTCTCTGACAAAACTGGACTCTAAATAATGTTTGTTTCAAGATGCACAATATGTAAACGTTTGATCAGGGACATTTGACTAGTTGCTCTGGTTGAAAAGCGTAAACAAGGTTTTGTGTTATCATTCATGAAGTTTACATGGTATGTAAACCTTTGAGCACAACTGTATATATATATATTTGCCAAATGAAGGAAATGATGTTAAATTAGATCAGTGATAACTAGTATCTCACTGAATTTCATCAGAACAAAACAACTAAATGAGATTGATGGCACAATATTCCTAACAGTGGGTTGTGAGCCAGGGTTACAGAAAGTGTTTTTCTCCATCACCTACAGTAGGTGCCGCTTTACATACTTCAATCAAAAAAACTAAGATTTGCATTTTTTTTAAATTCTTTATTTGTCAATTTTAACATTTAAAAGATGGGTACATTTTATATGTGCACTTTGAAAAAGGCATTTCGCTTCAGAGGAACAAACATGTGAATATCTAATAAGCCTCATGGAGTGACCATTACATTGTCTTTATATTTTCAAACTCAAAAGTAAAGAGCTTTTCAATCCATGCAATCCATTTTTCCCAAAACACGAGAAACCGGTCTTGTCTTTGATGCTGTCACATACCCATTATTATATCCAACTATGTTAATAGGGTGGGAATGGAGCATCACAGTCCCGCCCACCAGCTCGTCTGTACAAGCACGCGCCCATTCAAAATCCCATTCAAAAATTGCATAGACTTTTCGAAAAAAAATGAATATCAAATGTTTAAAAGAACGATAGCAGCTAATCAGCTACGTGGAGACTTATGGGCATAAAATACACAATAATACATTAAAATTGTATTCAAAACTTTATAAACCAAAAAGTTATAAAAAATATTTCGCCCTGTTTTCAAGTATTGGGTATTTTCTTGCGCGCTATGGCTAGCAGTTAGCACGTAGCTGATTAGCCTCCGTCGTGCTTTTAAACTCGTACAATTAGAATTCTTCGAAAAGTCTATGCAATTTTTGAATGGGATTATTACTTCCGGCACCAAGGCGTGTGCGTGTACAGGCGAGCTGGTGGGCGGGACTATGATGCTCCATACCCTGTGATGGACCAACAAAATAGTAATGAAATATTTATCCTTTTATCACCATTCATGTGGTAAACGGCATTCAACATGTCTCGCCGTGCTTAAGGGGGGACACTAAAGGCAAGTCTTTTTTTTTAATTTTCAGATTCATTTCTTAACATATAACTTTTACCTGGAAACAACTAAATGTCCTAATCTTTACAATAAGAAGTGTAATTAAAATCACTGAGTCAACATTTCTACATAGAACTCTATAGGGAATTAATTGCAACTTCAGTGATCATATTTGCAAAATGCATTTTTCTCACATTGTGGCGACATCATCTCCATTTTAGTTCCTACTGACTCCAAACTTTACAGTCTGGGACGTAGCAATATTCTGAGGGATTTTTCAATACTTAATTCCAAGCCTCATTTGAAAAAACAAGACAAATACAGATGTATTCACCAGTATATTCAAACGGTAAATATATTCAAAATCGCCTCTGAGCAAAATAATCTTTGTGTCTAACATATCAAAATAAAACCATACATTTAAATGTGGTTCTATCCAATATTTAGATTCCATCGCCAAAATGTAGTCAATTTTGGCCATTTTCACTTTTATTTTATTTTGAAAATATAAAATCACAGAAAACTCACAATGCATTTTTTTTTTTTCCCTCATATACTGTATATGTGTACTGTATATAAGTAATATAGAGCAAAAGTTTCAAATTGATTTTCTTCCAAATTCACCTGTAGTGTCTTGCCTTAATGAACACCAGTCCAATACGGCCGGTCTAACAAGTGACCAATCGGATGTGGAAATAGTTTGCACACAAGTTTTCTATTGAGACTATGGGGGGACTTGCGATCCCAATGTTAATATTTTATATTTAATTCACTTTTTGGAGTAAACATATCACTTATAATCTTCATTTAAGCTTCAACCAGTTATTTTTGATCAGTATAATGTGGTTTTATAAGTTTATGATACTTTTAAGAACCAAAGTCTGTTTTTTGACATAAAGTATCTCATCACAGATTTTCATCCATAAGATTTGCGTTTCCAGACAGAAATAATGTTAAATGAACAAAATAGAGATAAATCAAACATATTTAAATGCAGTTTTGACTATCACAATGCCTTATCTTATCAAAAACATACCCAAAACAAAAAGAGTGTGGAGTTTGCATGTTCTCCTGGTGTCTGCTTCTCCAGGTCCTTTGGTCTCCATTTCCTCCACAAACATGCAGGTCAGCGCCTGCGTGCACAGTTGCAGCGGCTCAGCACTAACCCCTCATCTGATATCGGTAAATTTGTCGTACAGCTGTATGTTGGCAAATAAAAGCACTTTACTTTCATATTTGAAGTGAACACATGGCCATGCTGACTGACCAAAACACATTTTAGTCCCCATTCCTTCCATATTGCGGTTTAGCTCTGGCTGAACCCCTGATCTTAAGCCGCCATTTTCTCTCCTTTAGCTCCCCAATTACCATGTCCTCTCTCCAAAGCCCTGTCCCTTCGCTGTTCACCAAGATCCTCCAATCAACTCGTTAGCAGGTAAACACAACATTAACAACACAGGCCACACAGAGTTGTTCCTGGAGGTAAGTGTTAAGCCCTGGCCACAGCCTCGCGCGGGATGTGTTCGGTGATGTGCGCGGCGATGGGGCCATTACATGTTACAGATCTTCCAACAGCACTAATACCAAATGGGCCTTTGTGTGAAGTATAGGAGACACACGCTGGGGTCGCCTCCGGAGCATCAGCGGATCTCATCACAATCCCTCTCAGATATGACTCTCGTGGAGGACAGGCAGCAGCGTTATATGTAGCCGATGGGAGCGGCTAGGGGACAGTTTTCATAAAGAGTATGAAAGTACAAGGTTCAATAATTCATCATTTTAAATCGAAGCGCAGTACAGTGACAGAAGTGCAGGTCTGATTACACTATTCATTTTAAGAAACCTCTCATGTAAACAAAACATGATGGTAATGCAAGGAGTAAGGCATAGAAGAATCACACCTTCAAATGTCCAAACTCTGCTGGTTTTCCATAACAAAACAAGCGTTGCTCGGCTCAACTAACTTAAAACCATTCTCTCCTTTTCCCGCATTCATCAGATCAATATGAGATATCAAGTTTAACACAATTAAAACCAAAGTCATGGAGTTAAGCTAAAAAAAACACCTTAAAAGCTGAAGGAAATGCTAAAATTGTAATTGAAAAACTTGACTTTACCCAGTGTGCTACATGTTCACACACATCTCTGCATTATTTAATCTCATTCTGTATGCCCCGCAGCTTGATATCTTGCCCTCCATGCATTCGATTCTACTCCTCGCACCTGGGTTGACACCTCCTGACTTCTCATTTTGGCTTCTCCTCCCTCTCTACAACTTTTATGCCATTTCTTTTGTGGCCGTTCTGCCTCGAGTTTCCTCTAAAACTTTTTTTTTTCTCTCTCTCCCCGCCGCAGAAGAACAGAGTAACTTTCGGCTGGGGCCAGAAAAGCCCCCTTCGTCTCATCTCGGCTAGAGGAGCAGTCGAGGGAGCGCTCAAACGATGACAGGCGTTGTGAAAGGGCAGATAAGCCCGTGTGGCACTGCCTCTGATTGTTATGTTCGACTCGTTCTGATCCAGACCAGATTCTAAGCCCCATCTCCTCCGCAGTCCTCTCTCAGTCCTCACAGCTGATCTTCTGCATGTCATTGAAATCGCCTTACAGCTGATCCAAGAGACAGGGGAAAGTGGCTGTTTGTCACCGGCTTTAGTTTGGCAGGAAGGACGAGTTCAGCACTGGCTCAAGTAACTTTCTAGGATGAAAGATTGTCCAGTTGCTTTCCTTAAGAGGATTTCTAGTGTAATATTTGCATGATAACCAGAGGCACTCCCTATAACCACTTCCCAAAGCTGAAGTGATGGGCCGTTTGTTGTACATCTTCATCAATAATAAAGATTAATGTTATAGCCGGCCCAAATTAATCTGTGCCTTGTGATGCACTTGTATCGTTTGTCCTCTCTGTATGTAACCGACACTAAAGATGTGAGCATGATGTGCAGTCCTGGAATTCATTGTGTGGCCATTAATGATTCTGATTCATCCTGACAAAACATGAGTGTTGCAATCCAAAGGCAGTTCTGCAATGGGTTTGTATACTGTATGCACCCTCCCCATTACAGAGCACTGCAGAGGTATACGACGCCACCCTCTGATAGGCCCCGAACAAAAAAGAGAAAAAAGAAAATCTCTTAGGGATGAATCTGTAACAGTAGCAGATGTGTAAAATGCATTTTTCCTCACAGTACTTCCTGGTATTTCCCACTGTATCTACAGTAGTACCCTAAAGTTTACATACCCTGGCAAAATATGAATGATAACAAAAAAAATGTATTTCACTCATGGTTAGTGGTTGCGTGTAAACTACTATTGTGTACATTAGTGTCCAATGTAAAAGCCTTACTCTAATCTCTAGCTATAATGGTGGCGTAAGACTGTTGAGAGAATAGTTCGTTGTCAAAAGTCACCTGCAGGATTCTGACGCCACACGTGTCTCAGAGCCACTGTTAAGGACTATCATATATAAGGTCCTTTCCACTTGAAGAGGCGTTGCTCGGCCACGGCAGTTATCAAAGCTGAATATTAGATTTGATTTGACTGTCCCCCATTAAAAACATAATAGTCGGCGTATAAGAGTGACAGAGCTGGCCCCCGTTGGGACTGAGTGCCCAGCCTGCTTACCAGAGTGTGCAGGCCCAACACTTCTCCTGACATTTCCAGCTGCTGTGTCTGCGGCGGGTCACGTCTCCAGCTCGCTCGCGTGCACCGCTGATTGGAGCAGGTCTTAAATGAGGTCCCAATGGAAAACTCCAGCCAAGGGGCCAGGCTATATGCGTCTATAGGGGAACATTATCTTAGCGGCTAATGAAGAATTGTATAATTTCTATCAAAAGCAGTCATAAGGCCCGCTCAGTCTCACGTATCTCTTCTAAATAGTGTCATGATAAAGGCGGTGTTAAAAAGCAGAGACGGGGGGGGGGGGGGGGGGGGGGGGGGGGGCTAGGAGCTGTCAAGAGGGGCCACTGTGGTCAGGAGCTGCAGCAAAAGAAAAGTCCAGCCGCTTTTATCTGCCACTTCCTGCTCCTTTCCTGCCTACATTAATAATTGTAAGAGCAGACAATCACGCACGGCCAGGAGAGATAAAACACGGATGACAAAATATCAACTTCCTGCTACAAAACTCAAAGACGTTATTAGAATATCAGGCGGCGGGTGTAATTAATTTCAACTTTAATTACTTCCACTGTTCCCGCAGATTAGATCGCAGGTTGGAGATGGGTTATTAAAACAACTAGGGAAATCTACAATATAAAAAATGTTAATTTCGCCAACCCCGTCTCTTAACCTGCTTGTTGAGTGATGCAATTACATCAGTGCGGTGCAGACAGGGGTTGATAGGAGACAGATGAAAGAGACACCAGATAACTTTGGGTGAACGTCCCAAGCCTTTTCCAGCTCTATTGCTGCTTACAGATAAAAAAAACTGTGATGGTATCATACAGTCAGGAGCTCTGAATGAGCCCTTTTCCATTGTAAGTCATAAAGATGAATTTGGTCTTTGTTGTAATATACTGAGATATTACTGTTTTTATTCAAAAGGAAAAGCTGAAGAAGAAGGACAAAGCAAGAGTATAATTTCAGATCACTGCAGAAGAGAGAATCACATATGGATTGGGATGTATGATAAAAAAATGTTGGTGAGTAACGTGCCCACACTAAACAGGGAAGAGGGGGCCTTTTTGTTTTCTCACGCCTACCATACTGTTCTAATGAAGTTAGATGCAGATGGTGTTGTCAAAGTCAGCAGTCGTAACATGCAAGGGTATGAAATCACTGGTCTGAGAGAGAAAACTTTATAAATATACAGTATATCGTGTAATGTATGGAAATTACACAGTTGCAGTAAAGCCGTGAAAAAATATACTTTCAAATCATATACACTTAAAACAGTATCTAAATTTCTTTGAAACATGTTCATTTAATATTTATCTGGAGAGAAAAGTAGAATTGAGTCCACCATTGCCGGTGCGTAGCTGCAGGGCCGCCTTATCCAACGGGCTAGCAGGGGCTGAATGGGTACATTAAGGTGGCCCTGCTGCATGGCTTCAAATATATTATTGTTGAATGCTCTGATTTCCTCTCACTATACACAGCTATTCATGTATGTGTGAAATGGTGACTCCAAAGTGCCCCTAGTGAATGAACAGAGAGTAGGGCTGGGTTTTAAAAATCGATTAATCGTTTTGAATCCATTTTCCTTTGAATAGGCCGATATCGATTCAAAAACACGAAAATGTATCTTTTTACCGCTAAAGTCACCGACGACTTTAGCAAATGTCTCAGCAACTTGCGTTTTTTTTGCATTCGAAAGAGGAGGGTTCAGGCTGTAATTCTTTCAAACATACTTTTTTGTTTTCTAAAAGATGCAAAAAATATTGAGAAAAAACACAGATGGCACATAGAAGGTCAGGTTTATAGCCTTTTATGTTCACAGAAGCATATATTAGTGGAATAATAATCCTAAAAAGTGTATTAGTTCTTCTGAGAATGTCTACCATATCCAAGTAAAACTGTTACTGCGTGATATTCTAACTGAATTGAAAATCAAAGTGAATCAAGAATCGTGAATCGAATCAGGCCCTTGTGAATCGAATGTAATTGATAACCAAGCCCTAACAGAGAGTGATGTACAGACATACATCAGGGGGAGCCTTGTGTCTCAGTGGCCCCTGACGTGGCAAATCCTTCCTAAGCTCCATATAGTTACTGGTTTCGGCTCAAGCCCCTGCACCCCAAAAGATGAATATACTGCATGTTTTTTTTTTCTTTTTGCTTTATCCTCTACTCTCTCTTCTTCTTCAGATGTTGTAATAAATGTAGTAGCTGGGTACAAAGTGCTCCTAAATCATCACTTTCAGTGTATTTGTAATAATGTACAGTATATTTGTGAGGAGCCACTTTCTTTTCCATTAGATGGGCTTTCTGGGACTTTAAGTCAGAGAGTATTTAGTTAAATGAAGCAAAGCTGCAAATCAAAAGGTTGGAGATGAGAGCCCCCTCCTCAATCAGTAGCACCATTTACAGCACTGTAAAAGAAATCAAAGCCATATCCACAATGCACTTGTATTTCACCAAGTCACAATTTTCTGAAATCCCAGTAATGCATTCATTTAAAAGAAAGTAGTTCTGATTGACCAATGTGAGTAGAGAAAGGAGAGTGTGCCATGATGTATTTGCAGCAAAGAAGACCTCCAAATACAAATCCTACCTTCTAATCCTTCTTTTTTTTCTAATTGGGGGACTCCATATCAGTTCAATGCACAATTTCCTTTTCCATTCAAAACAACACTCTTTCATTTTGCAACCTATATGCAAATAATCTGGTGCAATTGGGAATATCACATGCAGTCGACAGCTTGTTTGCAGTGGGATTATGGAATGAAAAATGCACCGCTGATATGCCATTTCAAATTAAACGCACACGCTTTACACCGCTATCTTCCCTTAGATAGTCTAATTAATTTACTTGATCTATAAATAAATATTTGGTTCCTTCCTTGCAAAGCAGACAGGCCAGTGCTGGCTTGGTGCATCTTCATTATACAGTAGTGCTTATGTGGGAACGGCTAATCTTAAAATCCCTGCCACACAATAAACAGAGTGACAGAAAGGAAGGATGCATGCGATAAGTCGGCAGTAATGAAACTGGATGTCAAAAGAAGAGGACAGTATGTAATGAAGAGAGAGCAGAGGGGAATGTTTAAAATAAGTTCAAGAACAAAGATAACGCCCAAGGATGATCTTATCTGCACGATTGGAGAAAGCATTTCAGTAACACATGGGCCCAATCACTTAATCAGCCAGACTCCACCCGGCACCGGCCCTGTCCTCCATCATACTCTATTTCCCCGGCTCACAATGGTCAATTCTGTGTGTGTGGGCAGCCCAGGAGTAAAAGGCCAACAGAGAGCGCTGATGGCTCTGTCATAGTGGAGGGTGGCCTTGAATTAACAAAGCTCTCTGTACATAAAGGAAAGATGACCAAAGAAACTGCAGCAGTACAGTAGTGTGTCTTGTGTATGCAGATAGTCAAACAGGGAAGTCATAAGAGTAATATGGAATTTGATCTATGGACCATACAAAAAATACATCCCACCAGATAATGAAACATTATTGGCTGTTACAAGTATGTTATATGATATACAGTCACTGCGGTCTTCATGGCAAGGCTTTAACTCAGAGAGTTAAAATATACTGAAATATTGCCACAACCAACTGTATAGCATTCTCCGTCTCCAATGGCCATGTTCTGAACATTGCCAATTTGTAAAATCTGCAATAGCTCTAGTCAAATCCTGCAGATCCCGTCTCTGCTGGGAAAGGGCAGTGGCCAAACAGAGATCCATAGACAAAGACTGGCTCCAAATTTGTTTTAATTTGGACGGGCATGTGGTCGTAGCTCTCGGCAAACACCATAACACCAATCTCTGCTCTCATTTGCACGGCCTTAAGCTGTTCATGAGTTTGTGATTAGCGGCACTTTGGTTGATGGCAGATCACCAGTTGTAAAAGTCGGCACGGACAGTGCCCCCCTCTGAGAGCGCATGCTAACTTGGCCTCTAATGCTCCGACCCCACATGTACTACAGCGGGCCAGGGCTCACTGTGGCCAAAACCAGTGCAGTAACACTGCCTTACAAGCAGCGAGGGAAGATAATGAGAGCACAGACTGCACAAGTGTTCAATGTAAATACTGGCCAGAATGGGAGACATCTGCAGCTGATACCTGCAATGGTTTATCAAACCAACTCTTAAATCACTTCAAATGTCAACGGCTGGCACTTTTATGATGAAAAAATACTTCATCTAGAGCAAAGATCTTTGCGATCATCTCTGTCTTGGTGCAGAACTCTGCTGCGCACGCAGGTGGCCCACACCTAAAGCTCGACTGAACAGAGAAATGTGAGACTAAACTATGGTGATTATTATAATTATGGCTATTATGTGGTTATTATGATTAAAATTACCATTATAAGAATTATTGAATTTGTCTATTATATTGAAGTCTATTGAACCCTTCTACAGTTACTGTACAGTGCCTCTCGAAAGTACTAATACACCTTGAACTTTTGCACATTTTGTCATGTTTACAACCATGAACATGAAGCTTTTATTTTGATTTTTTTACTGAATATTCACACACAAGTAACAGACAACTGTGAAGTGAAAGCAAAATGATACATGATTCTGTTATTTTTCAAAAAAATAGAAAACCGAAAAGTCAGGCATGCACAAGTATTCATACAGCACGAGTTAATACTTTGTGGAACCCTCTTTTGCTTCAATTACAGCAGCAAGTCTTTTGGGGTATGACTCTACAAGATTTGCACATCTAGAGACTGAAAGTTTACCCCATTCCTCTTTACAAAACAACTCAAGCTCTGTCAAATTAGATGGAGAACGTTTGCGAACAGCAGTTTTCATGTCTTTCTACACATTTGCTATTGGATTTAGGTCTGGACTTTGACTGGGCCATTCTAGCACATGAATATGTTTTGTTTTAATCCATTCCATTGTAGATTTAGCTTTGTGTTTAGGGTTATTGACCTGCTGGAAGGTGAATCTTCGCCCCAGCCTCAATTCTCTTGCTGACTCTAGCAGGTTTTCCTCCAAAATGTCCCTGTATTTGGCACCATCCATCTTCCCAACTATTCTTACAATCTTCCCAGTCCCTGCTGAAGAAAAGCAGCCCTATAGCATGATGCTCCCCCCACCATATTTGACACTGGGGATGGTGCACTCAGGACGATGAGCAGTGTTAGATTT
>OMNZ01109019.1:26586-37929 GCA_900303255.1 Lesueurigobius sanzi | reverse complement strand
TGGAAGGAAGACGTGGTAAGCGACACACTGCATGTTGTTTACACAGGTTGGCTCTGCGCTGAATATGCATTCTGCTTGTGATATTTGAGGCTTAAACATGATTGTTGAGGCGGTGTCTTATTGTGCTTATTGAAGCCAGTCTAGTTAAAATAATAAGTAACCATCTACATACTATTATATACAAATACAACACAGGCTGTTTAACTTTTGGATATGAACAGTGTGTACAATGAGGACATAAATATTTCCTATAATTTTCATCTGAAATGAAAATTGTGAGACCCAAAACACATCATTACACATGCTTATTACAAAAATTATATTCAATAAAATAACTTTACTTTAACTGTATAATTCTGATCAAACTTCTCTTAAAAGTAATATTATAATTGATAAATGACTCCAGTAAATGGAAATGAACTAACCACTTTAACCCAGCTACAAAGATGTATGTTTGAAGAAAATGCCTTGTACTCGTATCGGTACTCGGTATCGGCAAGTACTCAAATCAAAGTACTCATACTCGTATCGGTTTGAGAAAAAGTGGTATCGGTGCATCCCTACAATTAATAAAATAGCTGCGAGTAAAGGCAAAGTGCGTTGTTGGCGGTTGCGTTGCCAGCATATCCCCAGAGGATAAATCAACCAATCAAACTTTATTTATGAAGCGCTTTTCATACATTGCAACTCAAAGTGATTTACACTTAGCATAAACACATGTTTTTTCCGTTAGAGCGCCCCTAGTGGCCATTCGCCCAGTTACAGTTTGTAACAGGGACAAAAATCCAGATGTTTAAATAAAAGAAACTTATGGGTTTTTTTTTTTTATTTGAATTCGTATGTGAAAAAAGTGCAAAGAATAGAAGAGAAAAATCAATCTTTAGTACAGTAACTTGGTTCATGTATAAATCAATAATGTCTTGTATATTTATGTACTGGTAAATCTGTACCATAATAGGTCAGATGCAGCAGTCTGGACCTTCTTTGCCAGTTTGCACACATTTCTTTGAAGGATTGGAAAAATGTAATTTTAATATTGATATTGAGAGATCAAAATAAATTAGATGCCCCCACCCCTACACACAGGGAGGACTTATGCAATGTAGACTTGATTTCACACAAGCTAAAATGGGGCTAAACAGTTTTTGTATCCAACATAAGTTTCTGATTTACATCATTTGACAACCAAAACAAAAATATGTAGGCATTTGTCAATATTTGATTAGAACATGATAACACATCAGGGAATAATATATTCATAATTAAAACAACCCCTAGATAGTCTCTTTATTCATGTCGTAATTGTATATGTTGTGAAGTGTGCTTTGATCACATTTCAGATCGTGGAGCAGGTCAACACCAAGCTGCCAGCATCATATGTAGAAAAACTACTGGCCCCGGACTCTTTGCTGCTGGAGCTCCGCTTTCACAGAGAAAAGGAGGTTGGTTCTTCACACATCAGTATAAGCCTTTTACCGTTCTTTTTTTGAAAGTGTAGGCTACTAAAAGAATAATCTGCTGCTTAATGAACATCTGTGTACCACATTCACACTGCTGTTTTGTGTCAAATTTGTTATTTGATCATATTTTTATCATAAAAGTTTATCTATCTGTAAAAAAATAATTACTATCAAATATCATTAAAAAATGGCTGAAAGCAACAGGGACAGCTATGATTTGGACCATTTCAACCACTGGAAAGTGTTTTTGTAGTCGCTGTAGATGTTATGCCTGTTATGAAGAAGACGATGTGTACGATAATAGACAGATGTACAGGGATATTTAGGACCAAGGCACATACTGTGGACCATAATGACATTTCTTTGTCGCTCACTTTACTGCTAGCCTGGCTAGGACCAGACTAAATATCACAATTGAATATTTAGTCTGGGAATCACCCATTCATTTTCTCGTAGGAGAGGTGTGAACTGTCCATAGCCATTTATTGGGCGCTACGAATGTCTATCATATGCGTCTGCGCGTAGCCCAGAGCCAATCGTATCAATTGTACCCGATGACGTTTGAGCCTCAGCTAATCCAGTCTGTTCAATAGTACATTGCCGTCACTCCCCGTTGTGTGATTGGTCCCCAAATCCCTGTGAAGATTTCGGCCTTGGTTTCCAGGCTGTTGAGCAGTTTGAAATGATTTGAGCGCGAGCAGCATGGGTATTCCCAGGCTACTTTACTGCCATGGTAGCCAGGAAAATGTTGCCCTAGTTTTTAAAGTAAGCTTGTATGCTTTGGGCACATTTATTGTATTTATTTAGGCTGTTTATTTAATATGGACTTGACGTAAGTGATCACTGCAATTTATGTACTATATTTCACATCAACACTGTTTTGTAAAAAATTCTCAGATTCCTGACTATTTTAAATTGTACAAAAAGTGACAGTGAACAAAAAACTATTTCAGACTTGTCCCATGTCTCTCGTTCCCCGGTCTACTGCTACAGAGGAGCCCCTGAGCCTCTGTGTTCCCCATTTCAACATTATACTTACAATTTTGTTCCCTCTTTTACGTCAATCTGGATCTTACTTTTCTGTCTAGAAATTATGAATAATGAAGAGAGGATTGCCTTTGGGTGGACTCGGGAGTAGCCTTGCAATAATGTTTTTTTCTGCCAAAGTTTAAGTCTATAAACTACATTAGAGCTGTTGAATGTGGCACAAAGTACCTGTTCTACAAGTCACTTAAGGCTTAAAACCTTTAAACCAACGCTTGTAAGCCTTACGCGGTTAGCTACCTGTATTAAGTGGTTTGTTTGGTAGTGGGATTTTTTAAAACTTGATTAACCCACACATGCGCAAATGCAATGTGCACTTCACTTATTTGTATGTCCTGGATCATAAATTATTCCTGATCTTTGAAGAGCACCTGCACCTACTTTTGACCCATCGATGCACTCACCTTCCCTGACATTTTTATACTGTAAATGTTTTGAGAATTTCTCAGTATTTTCTTTGTTCATTTCAATGATCGTGAATACTCCAAATATAATAAAAATAATATTGATTTTTATTTAAAATCGTGACATCCTAGTCCTAAATAATCTTGTAAATGCACCCTTTGTTTGTACTTGAGTGTTGCTCCATGCCCTGTGCAGGTGATGTCTGCGGTCCACAGCGTGTACCAGGCCCTCCTCAGCCTGAAGAACATCCCTACCCTGGAGGCGGCCTATAAGCTGGTGCTGGGGGAGTTGGCGTGCGCCCTGTCCAGTCTGCAGTCAGGCCTGGAGCCTCCCTACAGCCCGCAGAGCCCCGACAGCCCAGCTCCCAACCTCCATCACCCGGCCTTCTGTTCCCTGAGCCTGCCCCCCGACAAGGCCCAGTTCACTGTCATCTTCAACCTCAGCACACTCACCACCATCGGAAACACCAAGAACTCCCTCATCGGGGTGAGACACTGTTTACTCACAGATGATTTGACAAAACGGGTGAATAGGAAAAATTTATTTAGCAAGATCAATTTGCAACTTTAGCCATTTTGCTGATTCCTGGCATAAATATATGTGTGTGTATATATAGTTTAACTTTCATCAATAGACTAAATAAAGCTGCACATGTGTCCTCGTCTTTGTCTCTCCTCCCTTGTACGCTCCACGTTTCTCGGTAAAGCCCACTCACACTATCACCTCATGTATAGGGAAATCTCATTCATGAGCCAATTTGCATTGTCCTTTTTATGGTGAGATGGGGGGCGTGGCCAGTGCACAGATTCACTTCAGCAGGTGAGATCTATAAAGCACAGATTGCTTGGAGACGTGCTCAGGAGGGGTTTATAAATCAGACTTTTCCAAAGCGTGCACACAATGTGGCCACTGGGCGGACGCTCTTGCTCACCAAAAAATCTATGGATCTTTGTAAATGAGGCCCCAGCGGTCTGATAAATGGGTTGTATTGTGTGCTGTGTTCCAGATGTGGGCGCTGTCTCCCACCGTCTTTGCTCTGCTCAGTCATGACCTGCTGCTGGTGCACAATGAGCTGGCGGTGTTTTACCCTGCTGTTCAGTACGCCGTGCTGTACACCCTGTACTCCCACTGCACCAGGTGAGTCCAACCAACGACCACTGACCAAAGCAACACCTGATCCACTAACTCAGTAACTCTGGAAACGCCCACAAACGTTTGGAAGCTACGATGAGGGGGAAAACAAAGCACCATAATAGCTCAACTTTCCAACTGCTCCCCAACTACTTTAGTAAATGCTGAATTACAGATGTATGTTCAACCAAATAAAGATACAGCGACCAGAGAGGAACAAAGGGGTTCAACGACTCAATTCACCATAATGCTAACGTTAGCTTCATGCTACATGCTAGCGGCTAGCTTCGAGTGCTGCTTTTTCACTTCTACAGGATCTGCTCAATTTTTGACTGTCAAAGATTCATAAGTATCATCCGTACTGAACCAAAAATATCTGACATCCATTTTTTACTTTACAAATTATTCAAATTAAGATGAAATATTCTTCAATCTAGACATTTTAACTCATTCAGATATTTTTTTGCAGTGTAGTTACGCTTATTTGCCTGTTTGATGTAAGTATGTAAAAATAATACATGACATGACTCATCATTTGAAAGGAGTGATTTCATATTACTGAGGGGCCCTGTGGAATTGTTCTAAAATATCTTTTGAAAATATTCACACCAATTTGTTTCCTTATATATTGCCCATTATAATGATCTATTGCCTATTCATCTTTAATCTTTAACCTAAGGGTGAAACCATAAAGATTAAACGTATCATAGGCCATCATAAAATTATCCTCGACATGTATTTGATAAACCCGTGTGTGTCTTTTTTTTTCCACAGACATGACCATTTCATCTCCTCCAGCCTGTCCTCCTCCTCTCCCTCTCTGTTCGACGGAGCAGTCATCAGCACGGTCACTACAGCCACCAAGAAACACTTCAGTACTCTGCTCAACATGCTGGGGGCGCTGCTGGCCAAGGACAACCTCTACTGCGAGTCCAGGTCTGGCTCCGTCGAGGCTTCACGCAGCCTTTTTGCACATTAACAAAGCAAAGACCTTGATCCATTAATTTATTATAGTGCAACTAAATGTTTCTCAATGAGAAAAAATAGATAAAAACAAATATGGCCTTAAGTATAGTACTCATGATTATACAGAGTGTGCGGCCTGATCCTGTTGTATTGCTGCATCACATCATTTGGAAACTGCGTGCTAACTGCTAACCCTCTACTACAGAAGCAGAGATGGGCACCTCCCCACCCACGCAGTAGCTACAGATACCACACCTCTCACATGGCCAGGCACAACATAAAAACACACCACACCTCTCGCATGGCCAGGCACAACATAAAAACACATACAAGTCATAGTGTTTGAAGATGGAATGACCGATTGCACCAACAGCTAGCACAAGGTTAGCTCAGCATTATGATGAAGTTTACTAACGATTAACAAAGCTTCTCTGACTTACCGGTTCCATTGGAGTAAAAATGTATCATAATCACCATCAGTAGTTACCAACCATGGAACTGGAACCAACTGAGCATTGACCGCCACATACTGGACTAGACTACAGCTTTTGAAATTGGCCAGTTGGCTTGACGATTAAAGCTCACCACGCGATTATCTACATCAACTGTTTTTAATATCGCGGTTTGATTAATTGTCCAGTCCTATGCTGTTTATTAGGGCTGGGACGATACACTTTTCCCCCCTATCTAATCCATATCACGATACGTACGGCCGGTCCGATACGTATTGCGATACAATATGGAATATATTTATCTTTTTAAAAAACGTAGAAATTCAGAAAGTCATGTGTCTATAAATTGTAAACCAAATTCCATTTGACATTTAATGAAGTGTTAAGATTGAAAAATCCGTAAACATAAAGGTTCAGCTGATCTTGCAGTAGAATCAGGCCTATCCATCCACTTACACCGGATATACAATGCAACCCACTTACCTACATAGTTGTGTCTTTAAGTACAGCCCTCTTTTCTCATTATTTGAATTAATTTTGCAATCATTAAAAAATGTATCAATTATCTCAATTTCTTCTGACATCATGTAGCCGAAACGCTAGCCACGCACTGATCTAAAGTGTTTGTATTCCAGGAGGCTGCTGCTGACCTGGGCTCAGGAGATCTCCGTGCTCATGAGGAAGTGTGACACCTACAGCCCACTGTTCTCCCTGCCCTCCTTCACACGCTTCTGCAGAGGCCTCCTGGCTAATGGTACATCACACACACAGCACTGCTCCATGTGCGTCTTAAAGACAGACACTGCAGATAAATAGGGAAAACTTTTAAATTGACTCTGCGCATAACGTTCAAGTCGAGCTAGCGCTACCTCCTCAAACACCACCTTCATTTCCGGATCTGGTATTAGCATAGCATTAGCATAGCCTACTCACACTCGTAGTTGTGGTTGTCGCTCGGTACATACAGCCCTTTTCCCTCTTGCTTATTGGAGCAGGAGAAAGCGAGTCAACTGTCCTCTGGATGTCATTGATGGTTATTTTCAGGGGGTTCAGGAGGCTCAAACTGTATCAAGTTAAATCCACAACTATGCTATGCTAATACCGGAACCGTAAATGAAGGTGGCATTCGTGTAGTCAGTCAATTGAGTGGTATCATTTGCCAGTAAAATTGCCATTGTAAATTAACTTGGCTGCCATTGCAGCTACATTCAGCAGCTACAAACCAGGAAGGTAGGACAACTCCAGGCTACAACTGCTTAGTTTTAAATAAAAGCGCTGCTAACAATGTGAATGCCAGGAATGGAAGGGAATATACAGCACAAAAACCTATCTCACATTATAGCTTTGATGGTGAGATAAGTGGAAACAAATGAACAAAATATGTATTTATTATTTTTTGTAAAATGATGTCTGTTACATGTTCATGACATGTTTGTCTCATCTCCTCTCCAGCTCTGAGCGAGGACCAGAGCCTGTGTCTGCAGACCTGCAGTGCCCTCCAGGTGCTGTCCTCTGCCCTGTCCCCTGAGATCATGCAGAAGTAAGGACATATCCACTCACTTTCATTAGCACCGTGGTAATCCTTCTCTACAGGCTTACAGTTTATTACAATTTGAAAGGTCGCACTTGGGAAGTCTGAAAAATTGCAGTTATTTTCCAGGACTGGGCCAAGCTGCATCTCAGGGCAGGATTCTTGAGGATTACTCAGACGTGTGTGAATGAATCAAATTACAACATTGAGGTTGTTTTTGATTTTTTGGTTGTATGAATGTTGATTTGTAAGTTGCATAAATAAATAAATAAATGAAAAGAAAAAAAAGAAAAAGTTTGTTTTTGATGAGGAAGCAGCATTTTACAGCAGGTTAACATATCAAAATTTTTTATTTTGCCTGATATTGGCTCTTTCAATACAGGCATTTTTTTAAAATTTTTTTAATGAAAATTATTTATTAAAAAATAGTTTGAGGCCTTGAAATGGCATTGAGCCGCATTAACTATAAAAAGGTCTCTCTGTGATTGTCTTGTGTTTTAAAAGCCTGTATTACTGGCTTCTACTTCTAACAGACCTCGAATGCTTTGTTTCACGCATATTTAGTCCACCTCTCTGTTCTCAAAACACCAGCCCACACTCCGATACACGTCACAGGATTCAAAGAAGTTTGTAGTAAGTCAGGACTAAACTGGGTCTAAAAGGGATGTAAAATAGATGTGTAAACCATGTCTGAACGAGAAAAACTCCTCTACTCTGACCTTCAAATAACGTGTAATGAACAGCCCATCTGTGCTGGCACAGTGATATTTGCCAGTGTTCCATGTGTGTCCTGTGTGTTGCAGGTGTATGGATGTGTGCAGAGTCCAGCTGGTGCACTCCTCTGTGAGGGTACGACAGGCGTACAGTAAACTGCTCAAGAGCCTGCCCCTGGACACAGCCCTAAGGTCAGTCTGCTTCAACATCACTGGGTCACTACACACACTATACACTATGCTACCTCATGCCTGGGTGCTAAGGCCCCAGTGGAGAATTTGGGATCGAAGGTTCTGCTAGACTTTTTTTTCTGCTCTGGCCACTATGGCCAGCTGGGTCGGAAAATTCTGGCCTTTAATTAGAATAACTGGTCATAAGAAAATTGTGTCCTATTTCCGACAATGCACCTACTTTTTCTAACTATAGGAAACGAGTCCAAAAACCGTTCATTCTTGACACACTCTTATATACAGTATAAATTGACGTACCTGTAGGCCACTGTCCTCTTCGAAAATTTGACAAGGAGCACTGTGTTAAATTCACACATACAGGGGAAGGAAAACATAGCTTTGTTTGTGAACATAGTTTTTGCCTGTCATGGACCTATTATTTTAATAGATTAATGTTGGCTGCTGCTGTTTTTTGTTCTACACTTAAAACTTGCGCAACTCAAAACATTTTGTTGCAGTTTGTTTAAACATTTGCTTTAAAATACATATAGCTCTCACTCAATATGACATTTATAGCCGACAACTAAGGGATATTTATTACCTAATTCCATAGTCTTACTTTGTTGTGGGATTTTTGAATAATGAAATAATTGTATAATACATTTACAATCTTGGTCAATTATACATTTGACCAAGATTATTTAAACAAACAATAGTTGCAATGCTTTTCTATGAGCTGAGGCATGTTTGGTATTTAACATTTGATGGTGAAATGGTCATATCGCAAATGCACTGGCACCATAATTATCACATATAAATTTGCTATCTGCTTGATTTACAAATGAGATTGTGTTGGTGTACTCTAGCCTTCTGACCGTGTGCATGTGTGCCAACAGTAACCAGAGCCAGTCCAGGCTGAGGGACATCTCTCTGGCCGTACGACAGCACATGAGCCAGGCCTCCAACAACACCTTTCACCCCCAGGACTTCAGCGACCTCATCAGCTTCATCCTGTATGGAGTCCTGCACCGCGGAGGGTACGCACCGAACACATGTTCACTTCTCTACCTTCAAATACAGCATATAACCCCAAACAATCGATCTGCTTGCGCCATATTTATTCTCCAAAAAAGTAACCACCTGAATGACTACACCAGTGAATGCAATTAGTGGTTGCATTTATTGACAGAAAACCTGTTTGTTTACGTTTTTCAACTAGAAACTAGCCAAATGTCCCTGATCAAAAGGTTTACATATTCTTGAAAACAAACATCAATTTTGTCAGAGTCCTGTATTTCAGCTGAAGTGAGTTTTTCTTTGCTCCTGATCAGTTTTCCTGGCAGTTGTTGGTCATGTAAACGTTTGATCAGGGACATTTGAGTAGTTTTGTTTCATTATGATTTCAAAAGAGTAAACTCAGTTATTTGACAATAAATGGCTTCGCACAAACACTAACCATGAGTGGAAAAAGTGGAAAATGTAGAAAATGTAATCGTTCATATTCTATGAAAAATGGCCAAAAGATTAAAAGGGTATGTAAACTGTATTTCTAGATTTTGTACCGAGCGATTTGAGATCAGCTGGCCTGGGCTCACCACTTCTGCCTTTTTTTATTTCAGTTTTAAAACGGAACAGTTCTATTCTACAATAGTGGAATATCCGTTCATTCAATCAGCTCTTGTGTGCTTGTGCTTTTAGATTTGACGGCGGCGCTGCACAAAATTATTTTTGAGCCTAACCTTACAGACACGAGTTGGCCTTTTAGACACAGTTCTTCAATGGATTTGCTTTTATCATACTTTTTTTCTGTCTGCCTCAGCCCTTTTTATTCAGGGACCTTGCTAGTGCAGTGCCCCATAACGTTGCTTTCCACTGCTTTGCTGAACGTTCTTGGATATCTGCCATGATTGCTTATGAAAAGTGCAGAACTGTTAGAAAGAAATAAAAGACAATGGGTTTAGTGATCTTTGCCCATGTCGCTCTTTACAACAGGGCGACCAGAAGGACAAATTGGCCCAGTGGTGAATGCAAGCGGTGAATTGTAATAAACAGCCACAGTTTTTAGTGTGACAACTGAGGTAAAATTGAAGTCCTCTGGTGACAGTCCCATCCCAGATACTATTAATAAATATTGTACCTTTACGTAGAGGTGGCCAATAGGGCTGAGCCATATAATCTTGTACACAGTTACACCGGTATCATTTTTGGATACCGTTCTAAATTTCTAATACCATGATGGACGCAATATGAGCTGTGCACTAGAGCTGATGTTGTGAGCCGTGGCACCAGCAGGAGCACACAGATGCAGAGAAGAATGCTTTGAAATATTTTTCATGTAAAGGGAGCGTTTTACTGTGATTGGTCAGATGCAGGTGCTAGTAATAAAATGTGATGTCAGTTATCTTCCAGATGAAGCAGACAGATTTAGATGAATTTAGATGAATAAAAAGAATAAAACTGCTTTACATGAATTTGCCCAGTGCGCTAAAGGCTGTGTTTTTATAGTATGTTGTCGGGTGCAATATATTATCACAATATTTCTCTTTTTATATAAAAACCCAGTGTGGTCTTTGCATCCAAAAGTTTGCCCATATCTGCGCTAATGTCTCCCTTTGACCCGCTTGTCTCGCAGCAAAGAGCCGTGGCTGGAGCGCCTGTACCAGAGCTGTCAGCGGCTGGAGAGGCGAGGGGACAGCCGAGGGGACAGTCAGGGCCCCGGGCTGGTCCCGCGGGCCCTGCTGAAGACGGAGGTGGTGCTGTGGCAGTGGGCCGTGTGGGAGGCAGCACAGTTCACCGTTTTGTCCAAACTGCGCACTCCACTGGGCAGGGCTCAGGACACGTTCCAGACTATAGAAGGTACCAGCCACACACAGTTTAACGCTGATCTAGACTTTTGACTCTAAAGTTATGGACAAGGATATATCAAATGTGCCATCATGAAATGTTGTGTAGACTGAAGCAGAACAGAACATTGGGCCTTCCTCATGTCTTGTGTAAGTTGAGCCTGAAATGTTGATTTCCAAATGGAACGTACCCGTTTTGACTTGTCTGCAACATGGACAGTCTTGGGGAGTAACTAAATACATGTATTTAAAATACGTATTCGGAATACTCATTTTGAGTAACTGTATTCAGGTACAAATACTCTCTCATTTGAGGGTATTTTGAATACAGTTACTTTTCAAATACCAAAGGAGAGGGGGAGTGAGGAGGAAGGAGAGAGACAGGAAGGAGAGAGACAGAGAAAGAAGAGGGAGACGAAGAGGGAGAAAGAAAGAAAGAAAGAGGCAGAGAGGAAGGAAGGAGAGAGGGAGAAAGAAGAAACAGAGGGGGAGAGAGAGAGAGACAGAGAGAGAGGGAAAGAAAGAAAGAAGAGAAAGAGACAGACAACAGTTGGTGTAAAAGTGTTGCTACCTATTTTTAATCTTTCACCATATTTATACAAAAATATAAAGCAAATCAAGGTGTGA